>RXON01005206.1:0-29677 GCA_009667805.1 Leptobrachium leishanense
CAGAAGAAAGTAATTATGGGAGCTGCATTTACTGTAAATGGATTATAAATTGATGTATGATATATATATAAAAAAAGTAGTATATCAAGGTAATGGGCTCAAAGTTGTACATTTTCCAAGAGTGGGCGTGGTCGGTATTTTTCCTCTGGTCTTTGTTTGAGTCCCAGCACTAAGGGATTGACCACACCTTAATATATGTTATATGTTTTGCCAAAATGGCTGACTGACTGAGATCATTTACAGTTTTGTAACTTGTATAATGGATAATATATATGAAGGTTCATGTTTAGTTGTTTGGAATCTAAGAGGATGAAGTGATATAAAGCTGAAGGATTTGAGTGAAAGTTGTTAAAGGAAAGCGCCTACAGGTTTAGTAGCGCTGTACAAAGAATTTAGGCAGATTTCAAATGAGGAGAAGGTGGTTTTTTTGGTTTATTTTAGTTGACTAAGGGAGATGGAAGGTTGTATTTGGTATCTGAGTATTGTTTGATTGTTTTCTTTTTCTGCAGTGTAGCCAGATGTCTAGTTTTTTTTTTGCTGTCTGATGTTTTTGTCTTTTGGGTGAAGTGCAATAGCGTATAACTTTGCCTCCATTGAATATTCTTGGAGGGTATAAAACAGGTTGTAAAATAGCTGCACAGACACCTCACGTTTTGAATGTTTGTTTTTAAACCAATATCCTTAATAAAGATTATTGATGTTTATTAAGAATCTTTTTCTCTGAGTTTCCTCTGAAGAACTTTGTGCTAATTAACGCTTCAAGTTTTAAAACATGCACTTCTATACTTTTCTTTCCCAGTTCATGATATTTTGTCGTGTTTTTTTATTTGAATTGAAGTTCACATTCTTTTCCTAGTCCCCTCCATTTTGGTCTCACTCATGACCCCTCTCTCTCTCCGTGTTGTCTCACTCATGACCCCTCCTCTCCTCCGTGTTGTCTCACTCATGACCCCTCCTCTCCTCCGTGTTGTCTCACCATGACACTCTTTTTTTTTTTTTGGACACAAAGAAAAGATGTGTTGCATTTTTTCTCCATTTTAAAAGTATTTTAACCATATGAATTTTGAAGTTTTGACAGGTTAATAATACATTTTTTCCCCAAGTTTTTACTTTAGGTGAAAAATTACCCATGCATGCCAACTTTGCTCAAGCTAGATGGAAGATTATGCGATACCCATATTGATAAAGATGTTGGAATTGAAGGAAATTTTACTCAAACACATTATCATTTCACATTGCAATGTTACATCAACCGGATAATAAGGAATTATCAGACACCAGGCAATAAAACAATCTAATTATCGACAACTCATCAATAAATCATGCTATTTATAGAAGATCATTGATTTGGAAAACAACTTAAGACATGTCAGTTTTACAAAACTGTTATTTTCAACCATAAGACAGAAGACAAAGAAAGAAGATAATGTATTTTTATATTCTGATGTCGTCTAAGTGATAATTATTTTGTGTCTCTTTATTTTTATATTTTGTTATTTTTGTTGTTTAGTTACAATCAATATTGTTTCAAAATTCCCTGACACATTTAGGATTATTGAAGATCACATCCAATTAAAATTAGAGTTCATTAATGTATTTAGGAACATATAATTTAATGCATTTGCCATAAATACGTTTTATGACATATATAGTGGGTAAATGGAAAGTTTTAATTCGATAAAATTAATGCTGTTTTATTTTTTTATTTTTTTATTTCATTTGAGGATTGGTGTGTTTTATAAACGCCAGGTTTGTTTCACAACACCGAACAAGACTGAATAGGATAGTAATTAACCCTTTCGCTGCTGAGCTTTTTCCCGCCCCCTGTGCTGAGGTCATTTTTTTACCTGTTTTGCGCATCATGTTTAAACGTGTTTTTAAGGCTTATTTTAGTATATGACACCGACATATTATTATATCGTTCTTTCCGTCAGACTCGGTAGATTCATAATATGTCATTATTATATGTATACGTTATGTGTCATGTCTGTATATTATAACAAAAAAATGCAATAAAATATGTATTTTCAATAATTTACAATGTGTAAAAGTGTTTTTTCCACATTTTAACATGCGAGCAATTGCGGTTATATTTTGTATGGGGTGCGCTTGTTAAAAAAATTAGAGATGGGGGTCTCGTTACATTTTTTTTTGGGGAAAAATATCACTATTTTTAACAAAACGCACCGCATACAAAAATCGTTAGTGCAGCATCATTGTTCACATTATAATTGAAATGGGAACAATATTGCTACACTAACAAACCAAAAAAAATAAAAAAAAAGTGTTTTTTTTTTTTTATTTTTTAATTTTTATTTTTCTTTTACAAAATTTTTTAACTTTTCATGTTTGGTATCGTTGGAACGGCCATGCTCTGGCCGATCCAACCATATCAAAATTTAACCCCTAACTGCCACGGATCGGGAGATAGGGAGTTCATTGGAACTCCCTATCTCCACACTTGGTGGCAGTTAGGGGTTAACTGTAGGACTGGCGTCATCGTGCTACGCACGATGACGCCAGTCCTCTGGGGGAGTTCCCGGAAGCTGGCCGACATCCAAGATGTCGGCCAGCTCCGGGAAAGGATCGCGAACGGCGCTTTTCAGCGCCGATTCGCGATCCAGCTCCCCAGGGTTAATGCCAGGCATCATTTGGAAGGCAGGCTGTGCCCTTCCAAATGATGTCTGGGTTAAGCCCCGCAGAGCCACCGATCGGGAGGGAGAGAGGTCCGAAGGACCTCCCCCCCCTCCCTTTCAGGCGCCTCCTCCGCACATGCGGGGGGGGCGCCCTGAATTAGGTGTCATCGCGCCCCGCCGCTGATGACACCTAATAATGGCGGGCTGCTGGTCCGGATGCCGGGCTGACATCCAGGATGTCAGCCCGCACCGGAGGGGCCAGCGATCGGCGGAACCCGGTCCGGCCGAACGCTGACCCCAAAGTGAGGACGCGCTCAGCGCGTCCTCAGCACACCAGCGGGAATGCTGAGGACGCGCTGAGCGCGTCCTTAGCATTCAAGTGGTTAAAAAAAATAAAAAAATTATATTTAATAAAAGGTGGAATATGCACTTCGGCTATTTCCCTTTTGAGCCAAAGTTGCGTATATATATTTTTCTCTAACAATGAGTCAGAAGTAGTATTTTTTATTGCGTGAGGCCGACAGGCTTCGCGGGGACATTTTGAAATTTATTATCTGTCTTTTCTTGTGTAAATTAACATTTTTATTGTTTTCGTGCATTGAGAGTGACAATGAATGAATGGATGTATATGATTAGCGGGGTATACCATATTTTCTTATCTTTTTTATTTTCTTTATTGTTTGCTAAAACCATATCACATCATCAAGAAACCTGACAGTCACAATGACTGCATATGGAACGAATCATGGACATTTTGTGTCAAGGTCAAAGGTCACAGGTAATAAGCAACCAGCGCAAAGAGACAGCTTGTTCAGGAGTCCCTATGGTGGAGCTCTGATGACATTCAATGATTATGCGTCTCAAGCTGGATGTTGAAAAAAAAGACCACACCCTGATCTCGCACTGTGGACTATGGTATTAGATTATGGAATATTATTTTTTTTATTTAATCCCCTAGATAAGTTGGAGAAAGGATTTAATTTGTGAAAATGAGAATGTATTTCTTGAATGTGTGTATGAATGCAGGTGTATATGCGTTTTGTGGAGTGAAGCTGAACATAGGAAAACACACAGATATAGATCTGACTCATGTTGATTTATTAGATAAATGAACTTTTACATTCAAGTTATTATACTTTTCTTGTTCGGTGAATTATATTTTGGGAAATGGGATAAATAGTTATTTAATGTCTAGATTAAGTATTTTTGCCTACGCTCCAAATGTGGTTCGCTGGAAGAGTGAATCTAGATAGATAAGTGTATTTTATGCTCATAAAGGCATCCTTGGGAATCCTTTCGTATTATCATACAGGTATTAGGCGAGGATACTATGGCCCCAGGTAAATTAGTTTAATTGTCTAGTTTGTTTCATCCCTTTTTGTGATCACGATTGTATATGTGATCAATGAGACGATTGAAAGGTATTTTAATATGATAGGTAGTGTGAATCCACCCCCCCCCATTATAAGTGTCAAACCCTGCAAGTCTTTTACTTGCATAGGATGTTTGCCTGTGGAATTTAGCCATTTCCTTTGTGTGCAGGAAGGGTGTGTGAAAAGTGTATGCTAGAAAAAGCCATCTCTGAATCAATATAGTAATTTTTGGCTCACTGTTGGTTAAACTCTGACGTAGAAATGTATCTGTATGCTGATTGGCTATAAGGTCTTTGAAATCTAATAAAAGACCTGTCTAAGGAAGGATATTTCAGACAGGACTGACGCTACATTGCTTTGTGGCTGATTTTGTTGTCTCTCGCCATGGTGAAGTGCCGCGCCCTGTTTTCAACTTTGATATATGAGAAGAAACTTAAAAAAGGTTTATTGAAATTTCATAAATGGTAATTATTATAGGGAGTTTGTTTTGTTTGCTTTAAATCCAAATTTATCAAGAGCAACCTGAGAATAATACATATTGTGCTGACTAGAGCAACCTGAGAATAATACGTATTGTGCTGACTAGAGCAGCCTGAGAATAATACGTATTGTGCTGACTAGAGCAGCCTGAGAATAATACGTATTGTGCTGACTAGAGCAACCTGAGAATAATACATATTCTGCTGACTAGAGCAGCCTGAGAATAATACGTATTGTGCTGACTAGAGCAACCTGAGAATAATACATATTGCGCTGACTAGAGCAGCCTGAGAATAATACATATTGTGCTGACTAGAGCAGCCTGAGAATAATACGTATTGTGCTGACTAGAGCAGCCTGAGAATAATACGTATTGTGCTGACTAGAGCAACCTGAGAATAATACATATTGTGCTGACTAGAGCAGCCTGAGAATAATACATATTGTGCTGACTAGAGCAGCCTGAGAATAATACGTATTGTGCTGACTAGAGCAGCCTGAGAATAATACGTATTGTGCTGACTAGAGCAGCCTGAGAATAATACGTATTGTGCTGACTAGAGCAGCCTGAGAATAATACGTATTGTGCTGACTAGAGCAGCCTGAGAATAATACGTATATTGTGCTGACTAGAGCAGCCTGAGAATAATACGTATTGTGCTGACTAGAGCAGCCTGAGAATAATACATATTGTGCTGACTAGAGCAGCCTGAGAATAATACGTATTGTGCTGACTAGAGCAGCCTGAGAATAATACATATTGTGCTGACTAGAGCAGCCTGAGAATAATACATATTGTGCTGACTAGAGCAGCCTGAGAATAGTCAGTAATTGTAAGAGATAGTGTAGCGCTGTGGTAAAAATCGTCTTGCTGTGCAGTACCTATTTTTGGCCACAAGATGGAGACTATCGCGATCAGATACTGGACATTGGGACTACAATAACAGACATGCTTTGCAAGAAGCCAGGAAGTGGGTGGGACTGGACACTTACATCCTCTGCCTCATGGAAAAGTTCGAGAGCGCGCCAGGGGATGAGAAAGAGCAGACGCACTGAGGAGACTGCTGGAGGAGCTAGGCCAAAGCCCGAGGGAGACCTGTAATTCCTATTTGGGTCACTCAGCCTGAGGAGAAGGAGACTTGCCAGTACCCAGACAACAGCTGCAGACCGGCGGAATCGAACGGAGAGCAGGCGGGGAGCTGGACAAGCTGCATCAAGGTAGACAACGGATCCGGCCGCTAGTATCCCCAGTCAAAATCGGGTGGAGAGACGTCCTGGGTCAGCGGAGCCTAAAGCAGTCATCGGATGGGTGAGAGGCCTCCAAGGCTGTTTGTATGGTCAAAGGACGCTCTGCTGTTTTTCTCTTTAAAGTTTACAGGGCCCCAACTGAGTAGTCGAAGACCTTCCTTTAATAAATTCACTGGCCAGTTGAACAGTACCCGGGTACCGCACACACACAGATACGCTTCTTACATTCTGGAACTTAACTTGTACAGGACTCATTTCCTTTTACGAATCGGAACGGGGGTTAAAGACAAAGATACGTTCCGAATACATTTTTCTCTTTTTCCGCTGCGCGTTCGCCGTAATACGAAGGGATTGTATGTTTTGGGGTTTCGCTACGTGTACTTTTTCTGAACTATCGGGAAATTGCATTCTTTTATGTTCGGTCGCGAATATTTTATTTTCCGAAATACGAAGCCTCGTGTTTCGTTTCTTTTCCGCTGCGCGTTTTACCGTAATACGAAAATATTGTAATAATATTTGTGAATACCGTGTTTCAACATCTGCTCAAGATTTTAGTAAACTATATAAATGATAAAAAACTCACAACGGTCTTGGAGTATATTTATTCCCTAGTGCGGGGAGACTGACCCGTGGTTCATTTTCAGCGGCTCCTCCGGGAGTGAGCGCTACACGTGGGGGCTCGTCCGGGATCCAGTCTCTGGAAAAACCGCATCTAAAGGGTTAAATATGGATCCAGACACTGTTGCCGAGTGGTGTGGGGAGCACAGTAGCCAGTCGGAATGTTGTATAGTCATGGATATTTCAGCAGACACTTGGGCTGAAGATCAGATTCGCCAGGCCGTGGCCACGTTAGCATCAGATCATCGGGGGTTAATTCTGGACATTAAAAAAAACCCAGATACCTCTCACATGTATGTTCTTCTCGAATGGAGAAAGGGGTTCCGCCATGTTTTCAGGGCACGAGCGTGAAAACTGGCCGAAGAGGTGGAAGTCCAACTAATTAAGCCAAGTACGCCACGTGGTGAACCCGCAAGTGTTCCCGCGCCCTAGTCCGTTGGCCATGATCGGGCCTGAATTTATCGTGGCTATTGGAGATCTACTGGCTAAATGTCAGAAAACAAGCCCTCCTCACACTAACTTCGGTTATCGATGGTTAAGAAATTTTACGGGAAACGTACCAACTCCGGCGGGAGAAGAAACCTTTGAAGAATGGGTGTGGAACAGGCGATGCAGGCTCTGGATGAGTGGGATGTCCCTGAGGCCCAGAAAAAGCAAAGGATCACCGAGAGCTTAAAGGGACCGGCGTCAGAAGCGGTGAGAAACCTGAAACTGAGCAGAAAAGTGTAACGGGGAGCCCCCTATAGGGTGAGGGGGAACCCCCAATCTGCAGAGATGAAGCCTTAAGGACAGGTATACAGCTTCCAGGGAACAAAACAAGAGATATTAACAGAAACTAGAAAGATCCCTAAGCCCTGACTGAGATCCTTGAAAGATGGTCTCGAAATACTAACTAGGCTAGGTATGCAAATGAAATAAAACATAAACCAGACAGACAATAAATGCAGGTATACAGATTCCTAAGCACGGTACAGTACAGGGGACAGACAGAAGAGAGATCCAAATACAAGAGCCAAAGGTCATACACGGAATATCATAACTAGAGGGGTCAGACAAGAGAGGGATCCTAAATACATGAGCCAGAGGTCATACACAGCAAATCAAAGTAAACCAGCATACAGGGACTAGGCAAGAAAGACTATCCTGGTCCAAGGATCAAGGGGAATCCTGGTCGTACTTATAGGGCAGAACAGGTCATGTGACCGCAGACCAATTAGCCCAACAGATGGCCTGCAGGCTGAAAACAAAACAACAGGAATCCCTGCTACCACCAGCAGGGGGCAAGGCCGAGACGTGACATAACCCCCTCCCTTACGGGTGACCTCCTGGGCACCCAAGAAAGAAAACATGGATGGCATGAAAACGGATAAGACCAGTCACCAGTACCCATTGGAATCCCGCTCAGACTCAGAGTAGTCAGTTTGTGCCTGAGCAAGCAAAGCTCTTTCATAAACCTCCAGGTCCTCTCTGCAGATCACTGCACCATTAGAGGCCCGTACACAACCCTCGGCAACCGGGCTAGGGTCTCGTACCTGAGGGTCCGACGGCATGAGTACCTTGGACCTTGAACGGAGTGAATCATCAGTCCCCGGTTGTTTATGGTTAGTCCTCTTGCGTCTCCTGGACCGTGATCTAGGAGTTCCGTCCACACCATGGCACATAGAGGCAATAGAGGTACTGCCAGATCCAGTGACAGTAGTCTTGCCCTGAGATTGTATATTACAACTCACAGTGGAACCACAAGACACAGTGGACTTACTGTCTACCCCAGAGACAATGACCTTGCCATTAAACGTGGCCCCGACCAATACAGTACAGGGTGTGTGCATGACTGGTAAACACTCGGGATATGGGACATCACCAGGACATGGTACAGTTGGCGCCACAACAGTCTTACACCTCTCCCCAGGAGGAGTATATTGTGGATCATCTGAATCAGAGTCTTCCAACAGCCCTTTCAGAATGTCAGGGTGTCTCTGGAGCACTACCCAGTGCCTCTCACGCATCCAAAAGCCAGAAGGCGTCCGTATATATTCCGTGGGAACACAATGTGATTTAGGGATCTCAATACCCTTTAAACCACCAGCTTGCTGAATTTCCCTGATTACTGTGCGGAGTAAGGCAACCTCGGACTCAGAGGGTGTAGTATCAATGGAACCAGAACAAAGTGTGGCAGTTTCAGAACCAGATTGGCTAGGGTTGATCACCTTTTCTTGTCTTCTCTTAGAGCAAGACATAGACTTTGTGACCACCTCACAAGGCTTGACAATGGGGGACAACACTGGACTCACTGTGGGGCAAGGGCACAGTGGTCTCATGTGCCAATCCAGGCACATCGGCCTCATAACAAAACGTGGTCACAGCTGTCTCGTCTAACCTGGGTGCAGCTGTCATTGCTGACATACAGCTTGTCCCGGACACCACTGGCAAGGTACCAGCCTCAGGCATCACAAATGACATATTGTCAGTACCCGACATGGCTGGCTTCTCATTACCAGTACCCGACATGGCTGGCTTTGTGTCAGGGGAAGCAGACGTGGCTGGCTTCGTGCCAGGGGAAGCAGACATGGCTGGCTTCGTGCCAGGGGAAGCAGACATGGCTGGCATCGTGCCAGTGGGAACAGACATGGTTGGCATCGTGCCAGTGGGAACAGACATGGCTGACATCGTGCCAGTGGGAACAGACATGGCTGGCTTCGTGCCAGTGGATACAGACATGGCTGGGTTCGTGCCAGTAGATACAGACATGGCTGGCTTCATGCCAGTAGATACAGACATGGCTGGCTTCATGCCAGTAGATACAGACATGGCTGGCTTTTTGCCAGGGGAAGCGGACATGGCTGGCTTTTCATTGCCAGTGGGAACAGACATGGCTGGCTTCGTGCCAGTAGCTACAGACATGGCTGGCATTTCATTACCAGTAAGAACAGGCATGGCTGGCTTCGTGCCAGTAGCTACAGACATGGCTGGCATTTCATTACCAGTAAGAACAGGCATGGCTGGCAGCGTGCCAGTGGATACAGACATAGCTGGCTTCGTGCCAATAGATACAGACATGGCTGGCTTCATGCCAGTAGATACAGACATGGCTGGCTTTTTGCCAGGGGAAGCGGACATGGCTGGCTTTTCATTGCCAGTGGGAACAGACATGGCTGGCATTTCATTACCAGTAAGAACAGGCATGGCTGGCAGCGTGCCAGTGGATACAGACATAGCTGGCTTCGTGCCAGTAGATACAAACATGGCTGGCTTTGTGTCAGTGGATACAGACATGGCTGGCTTCGTGCCAGTGGATACAGACATGGCTGGCTTCGTGCCAGTGGATGCAGACATGGCTGGCATTTCATTGCCAGTGGGAACAGGCATGGCTGGCTTTTCATTACCAGTGAGAACAGGCATGGCTGGCAGCGTGCCAGTGGATACAGACATGGCTGGCATCATGCCAGTGGATACAGACATGGCTGGCATCGTGCCGGTGGATACAGACATGGCTGGCCTCGTGCCAGTAGATACAGACATGGCTGGCATCGTGCCAGTAGATACAGATATGGCTGGCATTTCATTGCCAGTGGGAACAGGCATGGCTGGCAGCGTGCCAGTAGATACAGACATGGCTGGCATCGTGCCAATAGATACAGACATGGCTGGCATTTCATTGCCAGTGGAAACAGGCATGGCTGGCAGCGTGCCAGTGGATACAGACATGGCTGGCAGCAAGCCAGTGGATACAGACATGGCTGGCATCGTGCCAGTGGATACAGACATGGCTGACATCGTGCCAGGGGAAGCAGACATGGCTGGCATCGTGCCAGGGGAAGCAGACATGACTGGCATCGTGTCAGTAGATACAGACATGGCTGGCATTTCATTGCCAGTGGGAACAGGCATAGCTGGCAGCGTGCCAGTGGATATAGACCTGGCTGGCAGTGTTCCAGTGGATATAGACATGGCTGGCAGCGTGCCAGTGAATACAGACATGGCTGGCAGCGTGCCAGTGGATACAGACATGGCTGGCAGCGTACTAGTGGATACAGACATGGCTGGCATAGCATTCCCAACCGGAGACACTGAAACCTCACTGGGAGACGAGGGCATAGTGATCCCATGATTCACCAGATTTGAGGTGGCTATTCTGCCAGTCTGGATGCCTATGGAGGACACACCAGTACCTCCATAGCGATACCTGGATATATGGTTCCCCTGCCATTGCTTAACAGGTTTTAATACACAATGCTCAATAGTGTGATTTGGATCTGCACAATAAAAACAGAGACCATACAACCTGCGTCTTTCCTTCTCATACATGGATTTGCAAGTAGTGCAGGGTGGTGCTGCATCGTTAGCTGCAGCAGGTGATAGGCTCAGAGCCTCCATTAACCTCTGCAGCTCTTTCAGCATAGCAAGCACCAAGTTCAATACAGCTTCATACATATGAGACATACCTGCCAGCTTCTATTCTGGGACCAGGATAATGTAACGGGGAGCCCCCTATAGGGTGAGGGGGAACCCCCAATCTGCAGAGATGAAGCCTTAAGGACAGGTATACAGCTTCCAGGGAACAAACCAAGATATTAACAGAAACTAGAAAGATCCCTAAGCCCTGACTGAGATCCTTGAAAGATGGTCTCGAAATACTAACTAGGCTAGGTATGCAAGATGAATAAAACATAAACCAGACAGACAATAAATGCAGGTATACAGATTCCTAAGCACGGTACAGTACAGGGGACAGACAGAAGAGAGATCCAAATACAAGAGCCAAAGGTCATACACGGAATATCATAACTAGAGGGGTCAGACAAGAGAGGGATCCTAAATACATGAGCCAGAGGTCATACACAGCAAATCAAAGTAAACCAGCATACAGGGACTAGGCAAGAAAGACTATCCTGGTCCAAGGATCAAGGGGAATCCTGGTCGTACTTATAGGGCAGAACAGGTCATGTGACCGCAGACCAATTAGCCCAACAGATGGCCTGCAGGCTGAAAACAAAACAACAGGAATCCCTGCTACCACCAGCAGGGGGCAAGGCCGAGACGTGACAAAAAGATTGTACTGCTTTAGATTACTTAAACGTTCTTGAAGAAGTTTTTGGACGAACCGAAAAGGCGGCCGAACTGGTATATCAGTACGAACACACCTATCAGAGAAGAGGTGAGAGAATGACCGAGTACATGAGGCGCCTGGATAAGATTCTACACCAGATACTCCTGAAGAAAGGGGCCGAACCGGCCGAAGTAGATAAGATCCGAATAAAACAGATCCTGAGGGGTTCTCAACCTCTAGATCCAGTGATGATGCAGCTGAGAAGCAGAGCAGGTAGCCAAGAGTTAAAGTACCTGGAACTGATTCGGTTGTGCGAGAGGAAGAGGCTTTACTAGAAGAGAAATCTTTCAGGCGGGGGGAAAGGGCGTATGCACAACCTGTGAGACATAGCGGCGGCCTGCAGCCTGAAAGCGACTCTCTAGATACCTATGGGTCTGATGAGGACGAACAAGAACACCTAGTTGGTTTTAAATCTACAGAGAGGGCTGCTAAAGAATCGAACCTCCCTGAACGGGGTGAATTGTGTCAAAACCGTCAAGGAAGTTCAGGAAGCTCAAGTTGAATTGCAACAAGCGCATGCGGAACTGTGTCGGGTATTGATGAAGGTGACAGAAATGCAGGCAGAAATGCAGAAATTCCTCACAGGTATGCAGACGACGGAAGTTGCTGTGGCGTCTGGTCCAAATCTTTTAACCAAATCTCAACAAGCAACTACGTCTCCGTTCTCTAAGAAGAGATGTTTCGGGTGTGGAGAGATGGGCCATTTCCGCGCACAGTGCAAAGGCCGGAAGCCTGAGAAGGATAGAGTCAAGGGACTGTTGGAAGCCCTGGAAGGACTGTTATCTACGTCACCGGCGGGAAACGCCAGAGGGCACCAGTAAAGGAGCAACCTGAGTGCCCGAGAGTTGAACCCCGCTCCAGAAACCAAGCAAAGACTAAGAGGGCGAGGAGGCCCAAAGCCGAGCCAACTGTAGAGCCTGCCAGGACTGAGAGAGTCACTCCCTTAGCATCCGGGTCTACGTCATGGGGAAGCAATGCACACCCAAAACCTGCACGGGCCAAGAAAAAGGCCAGGGTACAGCAAACCGGGTCTAAGCGTCCGGATATAGCCACCAAATTTCCTGACCAACTGATAGGACCTTCTCCTATCGTGCCAATCCAAGTGGAAGGAGTCTACACCAAAGCCCTGTTAGATTCAGGGGCTCAAGTGACATTGATTTACAGAGACTTCTACGAGAAACACTTAAAGCACATCCCTCTGCAAGAATTGAAGGATTTGGAAATATGGGGTATCGGCACTGAGAAACTCCCTTATGACGGGTACCTGCAAGTAAAGTTGGAGATCGGATCTGAAGTCATCGGGCAGTCTGGGGGTTGTGATGCATTGGCCATTGTGTGTCCTCGACCCTCGGGTGCGAACAGAAGCTCCCTGATAGTGGGGACGAATACTGACCTAGTGCGGCGTCTGACGCCTATGTGTTGGAAGAAGGTTCAACTCAAGGAGTGCACCAATGTTACGTCCGGTCTATCAGAGGATGGTCGAAGAACGAAAGGCACCTGCCGAAGTGGGAAGACTGTGGAGACTGGGTGGAACGGAGAAGGTTCTGCAAGCAGGAGAAGTAGCGAGTTTCCGGGCTTCAGTCAAGTTGAACGGATCGCAACCCGGTCCCTATGTGGTGCTGGGAACCGATTTTGATCATGGGAGTGAAACCGGAGTCGAAGTAATTCCTGAAATAATCTCCACCAAGGCTCTGAAGAGAACACGAGGAAGAGTCTCGGTCAGTGTGTGCAATGTGACGGATTCTCCAGTGGTTCTTAAAGCACGAATGCCTATCGGGCAAGTAGAGTCTGCTACACCCCTCTCTACTGATTCAGGAGGGGGAGAAGGTAAAGAGATTCCAGATGAAAGATTCTACCCCAAGGACGCTCCCATTTCACCTGAGTGGAAGAAACGTCTTCAGTCTCAAGTCTTAAAGTGGAAGGAATTGTTCTCAAAAGATGAGTTCGATGTGGGCCTAGCTAAGAGTACTGAACACCGTATTCGACTACAAGAAGACAAGCCGTTTCGTGAAAGATCAAGGCGAGTTCCGCTAGGAGACTTAGATGATCTGCGAGAGCAGCTGAACGAATTACAAAGAACCAAGGTGATTCAAGAGTCCAGGAGTCCATATGCATCTCCCATAGTGTTGGTCCGGAAGAAAAATGGTTCTGTCCGCTTATGCATAGACTATCGCACATTGAACCGGAGAACCATCCCCGATCAATATGCCACTCCTCGGATTGAAGATGCCCTACAGTGTTTGTCTGGAGCAAAGTGGTTTAGTGTACTAGACCTGCGAAGTGGGTATCACCAGATACCAATGCATCCTGAAGACAAGGAGAAAACTGCGTTCATCTGTCCACTAGGGTTCTTTGAATTCAACAGAATTCCTCAGGGCCTTACGGGGGCTCCAGCCACGTTCCAACGGTTGATGGAGAAGACAGTCGGGGATATGAACCTAATCGAAGTATTAGTGTACCTGGATGACATAATTGTGTTTGGGAAGACTCTGGAAGAACATGAGGAAGGTCTTGAAGAGGCTCCATGAAGAGGGGCTGAAACTGTCTCTGGAGAAATGCCAATTCTGTCTGCCGTCTGTTACATATCTAGGACATGTGGTCTCAGCAGAAGGTGTTTCGACAGATCCTCGGACGTTGGAGGCCGTCGCTTCTTGGCCTAGACCCGAAACGTCACTGAACTTAGATCTTTCTTGGGATTTGTTTCATACTATCGAAGATTTGTGGGAGGATTTGCGAAAAATAGCTCAACCACTGAACAAACTCCTGCAGAAGGAAACCACAGAAGAAGGCTGCAAGGCCTCTGATAAAAACCCGTCAGCTCCGGGGCCAAGGAAAGCTCGAGAATCTATACAAGGTGAATGGACCAGTCAATGTGAAGGAGCTTTTGTAAAGTTGAAAGAGAGTCTAACCCGAGCTCCTGTTTTGGCCTATGCGGACCCTCACAAGCCGTATGAACTACATGTGGATGCCAGCCGAGAAGGTCTGGGAGGAGTCCTATATCAGGAGTATGATGGATTGCTGAGGCCTGTGGCGTACGTGAGCCGGAGCCTTGCGCCTTCAGAGAAGAACTCTCCTACTCACAAGTTGGAGTTCCTAGCCTTGAAGTGGGCAGTGGTGGACAAGTTGAAAGACTATCTGTATGGAGCGGAGTTCGTGATCAAGACGGATAATAATCCTCTCACCTATATCCTTACTACTGCAAAACTGTACGCAACGGGACATCGGTGGTTGGCCGCTCTGTCAGGGTTTCGGTTCAGCCTGAAGTATCCCTGGGGTGAATAATCGAGATGCTGATGCGTTATCGAGAAGACCCTATACTACAGAATGGACTCAGTTGACTCCAGACGGGGTGCAAGCTTTGTGTCAAGGAACAGAGCGCCGGGTCAAAAGAGGGATTGAAGCAGAGGCCATAGGAGTTATGGCTGCGGCTGTTCCTGAGTTCTACTGTAACCCTACGCAGTTAAGGGATGAAAGTTTACCTACCTTTTCAAGACAGGACCTGAAAGCGGATCAGGCCAGAGACCCTTTAATTGCCTTGACCCTAAAGGCCCTGACTGCAAACCAGCGAGAGATTTTGTTAACCAACTCCCCGAGTGGAGCCAGGTTGGTCTACAAAGAATGGGAGCGGTTAAAGATGCTGGATGGGGTGGTCTACCGAAGGGGCCCCTCCAACAACGCGGAAGAGATTCAACAGTTATTCCTCCCCATTAAACATAGGGAGAGTGTGCTGCGATCACTACATGATGAGCATGGACATTTGGGTGCAGAGAGAACTTTTAAGCTGGTGCGAGATAGGTTCTATTGGCCTTGCATGAGGGCTGAAGTGGAAAGTTATTGTCATTCCTGTCTGAGGTGTATTCAGAGAAAGACTCTACCGACTCGAACTGCTCCAATGAGCCATCTGCAGAGCCAGGGACCCATGGATTTGGTGTGCATTGACTTCCTGTGCTTAGAGCCGGATGCTAGTGGGCAAGGGAACATTCTAATAGTGACTGATCATTTCACTCGTTACGCCCAAGCATTTTCCACAAAAGATCAACGCGCTCCAACAGTGGCCAAGGTGTTGATGGAGAAGTTCTTTGTTCATTACGGACTGCCAAGAAGGATACACTCTGATCAGGGTAGAGACTTTGAAAACAGACTGGTAGGGCAATTGTTAGAGTTGTTGGGAATCCAAAAGACTCGGACTACACCATATCACCCTCAAGGTGATGCTCAGCCTGAAAGGTTTAATCGCACACTGTTAAACATGTTGGGGACCTTGTCGAATGTGGAGAAGCAGAGTTGGAGTCGGCATATAGCTACTCTGGTGCATGCATATAACAGTACGGAGAGTGATGCAACTGGATACTCACCGTACCGTCTTATGTTTGGAAGAGAGGCTCGACTGCCGGTTGATTTGGCATTTGGGTTATCTTTAGACCAGACGTCGGTAGCTTCCCATAGAAACTACGTGGATAGACTTCGAAAGAATTTGGCTTCTGCATTTGAACAGGCTCGGTTGACCTCGGGAAACAGGGAGCAAAGAAACAAAAGGAACTATGACCTGAAAGTTCGAATACAAGATCTACAACCCGGTGATAGGGTTCTATTGAAGAACTTGGGTGCTGCTGCGAGACACAAGTTGGCGGATAGGTGGAGTTCCCAGGTTTACATTGTCTGCAAACAGTTACCAGGTCTACCAGTGTATCAGATTCGCCCGGATGGAAAGGCTGGGCCTCTCAAGAATTGGCACCGGAATCATTTGTTACCTTTGAGAGAGGCTGTGAGAATGCCAGTTGGGGACGAACCGCCTCTGCCAAATCCGCCTGTTCCATGTTTGCCTCCTGTTACTCGGTCTCAACAGACCCGGGCTGTCGAAGAGAGCGAAAGGGACAGTGAAGAAGAAAGTTTCTGTCTGGACTGGATACGCTCGCCGGAGCCTGAAGAGGTTGTCGTTGTCCCTGAGCGGTGAGAGTAACTTGAGGCCTGAAGCTCCTGAATTCTTGTTGGGAGTCCCTGAGACTGTTGATATCCCTGAGCCTCTTGAATTTCAGTTGGAAGTCCCTGAGGCTGTGGGGATCCGGTAGCTCCAGAAGCTTATTCAGGTGATTACAGTTCTATGCCTTCACTGGAGGGATCATACTCTGAAGAAACGTCTGCTCCAGTGATAGAGGGAAGAATTGAGCCGACGCCTATAGTACTTCCACCTGAAGAGGAACTGATTGAGCCAGAACCAAAACGCTCTGTTCGACCGCCCCTACGACTCACCAGGACATAGCACTGAAGAGGCCATCACCACGGTGCGGAGGTTGCCCGAAGTGTCTGCTATGCTAGTTGAGGTAGCCCAAAATATGAGTCAACTTGAGGAAGTGTTATTAACTCACTATATGTATGCTGCTGAACCTGTACATGTTGTATAAACTGCATTCGAATTGTTGGAAATGTAATGTAATTGTTGTACCTCCTTGGAGAGACCCAAGAGTTCTAGGAGGGGGAGAGTGTAGCGCTGTGGTAAAAATCGTCTTGCTGTGCAGTACCTATTTTTGGCCACAAGATGGAGACTATCGCGATCAGATACTGGACATTGGGACTACAATAACAGACATGCTTTGCAAGAAGCCAGGAAGTGGGGGGGACTGGACACTTACATCCTCTGCCTCGTGGAGAAAGTTCCGAGAGCGCGCCAGGGGATGAGAAAGAGCAGACGCACTGAGGAGACTGCTGGAGGAGCTAGGCCAAAGCCCGAGGAGACCTGTAATTCCTATTTGGGTCACTCAGCCTGAGGAGAAGGAGACTTGCCAGTACCCAGACAACAGCTGCAGACCGGCGGAATCGAACGGAGAGCAGCGCGGGAGCTGGACAAGCTGCATCAAGGTAGACAACGGATCCGGCCGCTAGTATCCCCAGTCAAAATCGGGTGGAGAGACGTCCTGGGTCAGCGGAGCCTAAAGCAGTCATCGGATGGGTGAGAGGCCTCCAAGGCTGTTTGTATGTTAAAGGACGCTCTGCTGTTTTCTCTTTAAAGTTTACAGGGCCCCAACTGACTAGTCGAAGACCTTCCTTTAATAAATTCACTGGCCAGTTGAACAGTACCCGGGTACCGCACACACACAGATACGCTTCTTACATTCTGGAACTTAACTTGTACAGGACTCATTTCCTTTTACGAATCGGAACGGGGGTTAAAGACAAAGATACGTTCCGAATACATTTTTCTCTTTTTCCGCTGCGCGTTCGCCGTAATACGAAGGGATTGTATGTTTGGGGTTTCGCTACGTGTACTTTTTTCTGAACTATTGGGAAATTGCATTCTTTTATGTTCGGTCGCGAATATTTTATTTTCCGAAATACGAAGCCTCGTGTTTCGTTTCTTTTCCGCTGCGCGTTTTACCGTAATACGAAAATATTGTAATAATATTTGTGAATACCGTGTTTCAACATCTGCTCAAGATTTTAGTAAACTATATAAATGATAAAAACTCACAACGGTCTTCGAGTATATTTATTCCCTAGTGCGGGAGACTGACCCGTGGTTCATTTTCAGCGGCTCCTCCGGGAGTGAGCGCTACAATAGCATTATAGGAATTGGAAACTGCCCCCTTAAGGGAAATGTCTTCTGGGAATTGTAGTTTTATTACATGCGATCAGATCTATGTGTCTAATTGGTGCTGAGACGCTTTGCATGCTGGTAGGAAGAAGTCGTGTACTTCAGGAATTAATTCCAGGAGGAGCTGCAGCATGTGCTCTCTCTCTCCACATGGGAGTGAAATTACCCTTTTTTCACACTGTATAAAAGGACAGAATATAAATGATCCAGATGAATCTTTTCAATGACTGTAAGTTTTGATTATGAATGCCTGGATATAAATATCTTATATGCCTTTCATCAGTGTTGAAGCTGCCTGTTTCTACAAAAGCCATCGTGGGGTCAGAACAGTAAAAAAAAAACCTGTATAAATTCATTCCCATGCTCCATTTGAATGTTAACCCCCTCCGCCTTTGAAATGAAGAAAGTCTGTTTTACCTTTACTTTATGCAACTACACCTAAAGGCCCTTTGTGAAGTTTATATCAAAGTGAACTGTGCCAGATGCAGCGCTTCCCAGAGGCCACAAGGTGAACTGCTCCAGCTGCAACGCACGCCAGCAGCGCTCCCCAAAAGCCACAAGATGAACTGCGCCAGCTGCAACGCACGCCAGCAGCGCTCCCCAAAAGCCACAAGATGAACTGCGCCAGCTGCAACGCACGCCAGCAGCGCTCCCCAAAAGCCACAAGATGAACTTTGCCAGCTGCAACCCACGCCAGCAGCGCTCCCCAAAAGCCACAAGATGAACTGCGCCAGCTGCAACGCACGCCAGCAGCGCTCCCCAAAAGCCACAAGATGAACTGCGCCAGCTGCAACGCACAACAGCAGCGCTCCCCAAAAGCCACAAGATGAACTGCGCCAGCTGCAACGCACGCCAGCAGCGCTCCCCAAAAGCCACAAGATGAACTGCGCCAGCTGCAACGCACTCCAGCAGCGCCTCCCCAAAAGCCACAAGATGAACTGCTCCAGCTGCAACACACGCCAGCAGCGCTCCCCAAAAGCTACAAGGTGAACTGTGCCAGCTGCAATGCACTCCAGCAGCGCTCCCCAAAGGCCGCAAGGTGAACTGCGCCAGCTGCAACGCACTCCAGCAGTGCTCCCCAGAGGCCGCAAGGTGAACTGCGCCAGCTGTAACGCACTCAAGCAGCACTTCCCAGAGGCCACAAGGTGAACTGTGCCAGCTGCAACGCACTCCAGCAGCGCTCCCCAGAGTCTACAAGTTGAACTACGCCAGTTGCAATGCACTCCAGCAGCGCTCCCCAGAGGCCACAAGGTGAACTGCGCCAACTGCAACGCACTCCAGCAGCGCTTCCCAGAGGCCACAAGGTGAACTGCGCCAGCTGCAACGAAGTCTACCCAGCCGGGTGCCCTGAAGAAGCTGTGAAGATGTACGTGATGCTGGACGGACAAAGCAATCACTCGTTAGCCAGGTCAGCATTCTTCGATATCTTTAACGTCCAAACTGAAGACCCACCATTCATGATATCAACGTGCACTGGTTCCCAGCGCACGGCGGGGAGGAAAGTCACTGGGTTCTACATAGAATCGTTAGATGGAAGTACAAAACTCAAACTGCCACCATTGCCAGAATGGGACGCTTTGCCAGATAATCGCAACCAGATTGCGACACCAGAGGTAGCAAGCAATATACCTCACCTGAAACACATGGCTAGCCTCTTTCCTGCCCTAGACCCCGAAGCTGAAATCCTGCTCTTGTTGGGATTGGACGACTCCGAAGCTTTCCTTCAATATGATCAAGTTAGAGGCCCAGCAGGTTCTCCGTTTGCCCGTAAGTCTGCACTCGGATGGGCCATATTAGGAACGGTTTGCGTCAATCGGCTGCAGGCCCCAACCCAGGTCAACGTCTTCGCAACCTCCATTCTCAGTAATGGGAGAGCATTCCACTTGAAACAGTGTCACGAACACTTGACAAATTAAACAAACAATCCCGCTTTAGAAGCAACAGTGTTCCAGACCAGCAAAGAAGATAATGACCTAGCCGGGTCAATAGAGGACAAAGACCTTTTGCAGCTCAGGGATAAAGAGCTCCAACAGGACGCCACCGGGAGCTGGGTAGCACCATTTCGCATACCCAGGCAACACCTGCCAAGCAACCATGATAAGCTCTCTCTTGCCTCTTCAGCATGTTCGACCCTCTAGGGTTTGCTGCACCTGTAACGATCCAAGTGAGGCTCCTTCCAGGTACGCTCTCCCAAAACATCAAAGATTGGGATGAGCCACTTCCATCAGACCAGAAGCATGATTGGGAGAAATGGCATTCAAAACGTTAGTGTTCAGCGCACGTACGTACCCATTTCGCCCGCAGCTGCACTGAAAAAAGAGCTGCACGTCTTTTTTCAGATGTGTCGACTAAAGCAATAGCAGCTGTAGGATACATCAGGGTCTACGGCGGGGAGAACGACATTCACGCCGGCTTCGTCATGGGAAAGACGAAGCTAGCTCCAAAACAAGGTCACACCATACCAAGGTTAGAACTCTTCGGTGCCGTTTTGGCCATGGAGCTCGCTGACCCGATAAAAAAGACTATAGACCTTGAGCTACAAACCACCACCACCTTCTATACGGACAGCAACGTGGTGCTGGGCTACATCCACAACCAAAGCAGGCGCTTTTATGTCCACGTAAGCAACAGAGTAGACAAAATAAGAAAAACTTCAGAGCCTGAACAGTGGCGACATGCACCAACAGACCAGCAGACCTTCGCCAAGAAGCTTTATACCAGGCCAATTACCGATCTGGTACTGCGGCTGAAGACTGAACCTCAAGCTTTACATGCTTTGTTTATAACTCCCTGTTTGATGCTATGCCTTTGTTTATCTCAGTTAACAGTAAGTAGTAGGGCTGTCAAAAGCAGGGCCGTAGGAAGGGCGAGGCAAGTGAGGCACTCGCCTCGGGTGCAGCCAGTGCTGGTTAGGTCTGTAAAAAATAATCGATAGCAGCATTGCACTGTGATGCTAATTGGATGCATAGCATCTATTCAGTGGTGTAGCGAGGGGGGGCAGGGGTGGGCAGTTGCCCCCAGGCGCCTGTCAGCCTGTAGGATAAGGGGGGCGCTGTAAGGGACTCTCTAATACCGCCCATTATTAAAATAACTCCACAGTGAGCTCGGATTGGCTGCCTCATTTACTTCCTGGTTGATGAGTCACATGCTGCTGGACTCAGGAAGTGGCAGCTGCTCACAGTGAGCCGGGACACAGGCCCGTTCAATACCTCAGCAATTCAGTTTGCTGCAGCAGTGTCATTGAACGCTTTGGATGCGAATTTCGAATCCAAAATGGCCGAAGATTTCTTAATGAAAGATTCAGATTGTTTTTCGTATCACTCGGACAAAATATAATAAAGAAAAGCAGTCAGCACAATTCCGTTTTGTATGCACACACCACAAATGATAGTTTTTATTGAATAAACGTTATGATTACTTCTGAAACAAAATATAAATTGAAATGTAATATATGTCTATGTGCAGGGGGAAATAATAAATAAATATTTTGTGCTTTGGTGAACAAAAACTCAAAATTAACATTGCTGTACGGAATTATTACTTGCTTCGTGGCAGCGGCCATCTTGCTGTACGGAATTGTTACTGCTTTATGGCGGCCATCTTTAATACGTCACACTCAGCTACTCGCAGCATCTCCTCAGGTCGCTGCAAGTGCTAAGTTAGCAGTGCTGAGCGCTGAGCGGCAGAACGGCGTTCAATGGCAAGTTGCTAACTTAGCACTTGCAGCGGCTGAGGTATTGAATGCGCCTCTGGTGTTGCCTCGTGCTGCTGCTCCTCCTGTCAGCACGGCAGGATCCATCATCCCACCAGACCAGGAGGTGAGTGAGATACTGCCTGCCCCCTGTCTGCTCCTCTCCCCTGTACTATACCCCCCCTCTCTGTCCAGGCGAGATAGTGACCCCCCCTCACATAGAGTACAGCTTCTTGTGTTATACAGACCCTTGGTGTACACATGAAGGGGGGGCACTATCTCAGCTGCACAGAGAGGGGAACCTGTGCTCGTTATATACATTTATATCTATCATCTCAGTCCCTAATTTAGTATATTTAACATTTTTAAATATGGATTTGTTTTTTATATATTAAAATAATTTTAAATATATTATATAATCAATTTAATAGTCTGTATTTAATATATTTTTTTAAATGAATTTAAACGCTTTCCTATGGAACTTAAATAAAAAATTATAAATAATATATGTTTGTGTTTATTGCATTGGATCTTGTGAAACACTCCTACACACTGCACATTACTGTGAGTTTTATTGCTGTGGAGCTCTGTGATACGCTCATACACACCGCACATTACTGTGAGTTTTATTGCTGTGGAGCTCTGTGATACGCTCATACACACTGCACATTACTGTGAGTTTTATTGCTGTGGAGCTCTGTGATACGCTCATACACACTGCACATTACTGTGAGTTTTATTGCTGTGGAGCTCTGTGATACGCTCATACACACTGTACATTACTGTGAGTTTTATTGCTGTGGAGCTCTGTGATACGCTCATACACACCGCACATTACTGTGAGTTTTATTGCTGTGGAGCTCTGTGATACACTCATACATACCGCACATTACTGTGAGTTTATTGCTCTGGAGCTCTGTGATTAGGGTTCCCACCCGTCTGGTTTTGACCCGGACCCGGTTTTGGAGTCATGTGTCCAGGTTTAACACCATCTGCCATCCGGACACATGACTACGAGCCAGTACCGTCAATCTCCTCCCCATACTTATATTTCAGCGTTCCCTCGTCGCCGCGATCCGCTCTCCATTCACTGGAGACGCAGCAGGTCCGCACCGCCCACTGTCAGTTACGCACAGGCGCAATGGCTCACGTGATGTTCATGTTCATGCTCATGCGCCTGGTGTGCGTGCGGCGATCCCGGGCCGGCTCCTGCCTCCAGTCCCACGAGACTCCCAACGAGACGTGCATGCAGTGCTCAGCCTCTGTCAGTGGTACTTCATTGGTGCTGGTGCTAGTCGTCAAGAAGTCCTCCTCCTGGTGACTGGTCTCGTCCACTGTCCCTCCAGATCTACACTACTACGTCTCCAGGGCGGCTCCACCGACTCCGAGACAAGCAACTGTGTGAGTGAGTGCAGTATCAGCCATAAAACCAGTCTGTCTGCCAGCCATAATTCCAATGTGCCAGCCATAAAACCAGTCTCTCTGCCTGCCAGCCATAATTCCAATGTGCCAGCCATAAAACCAGTCTCTCTGCCTGCCAGCCATAATTCCAATGTGCCAGCCATTATTATTATTATTCTTTATTTATAAAGCGCCAGCATATTCCGCAGCGCTGTACAATAAGCACAGTATAGACAGGGTTACAATACATTGAACAACATGTAACCCCTTTTTCCCTTAATCCTGGAAGCAGGTCATAATGGACAGTAGTTGCACCTTCTTCTGACGCTGACAGGGATCCTGAGCCTCCGCAATAGTTGAGAGATCGGGACATCTTGATCTGACGGCAGTGCCTCCACTCAGTGTAGTCTCTTTATTTTATAGGGAACCCACACCCACTGAGTAGATGAGTATCCTTCACTTAATAACACTCAGAAACCAGAAAACATATTTAAAACGTGTAATGCAGCTGTATATGGATTAAAGGAATTCAACATATAAACACAGCAATAACAATGCAGCTCCTGGATAATTCTCATTGGTTTGTAAAGTCCTGTTGTGAGTATAACAGTCACCACCATTCCTTTATTGCAGCAGGGCTGCCCCTAGCAAAGTCCCATGGGTAATTCGTGCACGTTGGGCCCCTTTTAGTATAGATAGCGCTATCTGGATAAAAGTCTCTCATTCAACTGTATTAAACTGGATAATCCTGAAAACAGTCTCTGGAAACAGTACCTTTATATAGCTCCTGTGATTGTAGTTTCTTCATATATAGAGTAAAAGAATGCTTGTCTGGATGTAGATCACTCCTCTGTGTTAACTTGGGTGCACATAGACTTCAATCTCTTTATGGAAAGCCAGTAAATCAGGGAGGAGAAGTCTGCAGCAACAAATGACAAGTTCCCAGCTTCTTGCACATATAGTCAGCCTGGTTTCTCTTGCTTTCACTTTCTCCCAGCAGGACTATCTCTTGCAGACTCCTGAAGAGATTTATTCTCTGGACCAGTAGACATATGGCTGCTGCTCCTCTGCTCCTTCCTGGTCCTCCTCCTCCCTTTGGTCCCCCCTCCCCACATGCCAGAAAAAGAAAAAACCAAAGTTCAAAAGGTTCCTGGAAGTTCAGTAAAACAAAGTTCAAAAGGTCCTGGAAAAGCTCAGAAAAAATATAAAAACACATGAGTTCGTTACAAACATTTGACAAACAGTACAGGAGGAGAGATGAGGGCCCTATTCCGTAGGAACTCACAATCTGGGAGGGTTGGGGTTGGAAACAGGAGGAGAGGACTGTGAGGTGAGAGTGATTGATGGTTGCGTCAGTGAGTTGGATGGTAGGCTTCCCTAAATAGGAATGTTTTAAGGGAGTGTTTGAAGGAAGAGAAGTTAGGGGAAAGTCTGACAGTACGAGGGAGAGCGTTCCAGAGAGTGGGGCTGCGCGTGAGAAATCCTGCAGTCTATCATGGGAAGAGGTGATGCGGGGAGAAGCTAGGCGCAGGTCACTGTTTGACCTTAGGGAGCGGGCTGGGGTAGTATTTGGTGATTAGTGAGGACAGGTAGTGGGGAGCTGAGTTAGTGAGGGTTTTGTAGGTAAGGATAAGGATTTTGAACTTAATTCTCTGCAGTGGATGGGGAGCCAGTGAAGGGACTCGCAGAGGGGAGCGGCAGAGACAGAGCGGCGGGTGAGGTGAATTAGCCTGGCGGAGGTGTTCAGGATGGATTTAGGGAGAGAGGCGGGACAGAGGGAGGCCAGATAAGAGATTATTGCAATAGTCGAGTCAGGAGATTACCAGGGCGTGTATGAGTTGTTTTGTGGTGACAGCCGGTAAGAAATGGCCGAATTCTGGAAATATTACGCAGTTGGTATCGGCAGGAGGAGGAAAGAGACTTGATGTGGGGGATGAAGGAAAGAGCAGAGTCAAGTGTAACTCCAAGCAGCAACTTGGTTTGATGGGGAGATGGTGATACCCTCCACCGTGATAGAGAAGTCAGGAGGTGGGGAGGCATTGGAGGGAGGAATAAGTAGGAGTTCAGTCTTTGACATGTTGATCTTTAGGTGTGTGGGGACCATCCAGGAGGAGATGCCAGATAAACAGTCACTGACTTTTTGAAAGGACAGGGGAGAGAGAGATCAGGGGTAGAGAGGTAGATCTGAGTGTCATCAGCGTAGAGGTGGTAATTGAAGCCAAAGCTGTTGATGATTTGCCCAGGGAGGAGGTGTAGATGGAAAAGAGCAGAGGACCAAGGACAGAGCCTTGAGGTACACCACACAGATAGAGGCAATGAGGAGGAGGAGTTCCAGCAAAGGACACACAGAAGACCTGTTGGATAAATAGGATTCGACCCAAGCGAGTGCAGTGTCACCGAGACCCAGAGAGTTGAGGGTCTGTAGAAGGAGGGGTGGTCAACAGTGTCAAAAAGCAGCCGAGAGTCAAGCAGGATGAGAATAGAATAGTGGCCGTGTTTTTTTAGCAGTTAGGAGGTCGTTGGTGACTTTGGTGAGGGCAGTTTCAGTTGAGTATAGGGACGGAAGCCAGATTGCAGGGGGTCAAGTAGGGAATTGGAGGACAGGAAGAGGGAGAGGCGGTTGAAGACTAGTTTTTCTAAGAGCTTCGAGGTAAAGGGAAGCAGGGATACAGGGCGGTAGTTGGATGGAGAGTTGGGATCGAGGGATGGTTTCTTTAGTAAAGGGGTAACTAGCGCGTGTTTTGAAGGCGGATGGAAAGGAGCCAGTGGAGAGAGATAGGTTGAAGATGTGTGTGAGAGCAGGGTGAGGGAGGAGGAGAGGGGAGGAATTCGATGTGAGGGAATGGGGTCGAGCGGCACGTGGTGAGATGTGAGGAGGACAATAAGGAATTGACTTCCTCCTCAGTGCTGGGAGAAAGCGACAGAGGGTGGCAGAGGGGACCTCTGGGAGTGGAGGTGGCAGATAACTATCTTGTGTGGATTGTTGCTTCTGATAGTTAGAGTTTTACTGAGGAAGTAGTCTGCCAGGTCTTGAGCGCTGAAGGCAGCTGTGGGGGGAGGTGCAGGTGGGTAGAGGAGGGTGTTGAAGGTGACCAGAGCCGTTTAGGGTTGGAGGACAGAGTAGAATATAAAGAGATGAGAAAAAGGATTGTTTGGCCAAGTGGAGGGCAGAGGTGTATGACCGGAGAATAAACTGAAGTGAACAAAATCAGCTTCAGAGCGGGATTTCCTTCAGGCACGCTCTGCAGTGGGAGCATCTTTGCAGGTAGCGTGTCTGGAGGGTGTGCCAGGGCTGAAGCTGGCGGCGTGGGGCCTTACAGAGTCGAAGAGGAGCAAGAGTGTCTAGAGCAGAGATAAGCGTAGTGTTGTAGTGATTAGTGGCAGCATCAGGGCAGGTGAAGGATGAGGTATGAGGGAGGTGGTGAAGTAGGTTGGAGAATTGATGGGGGTCCACAGCATGTAGATTTCTGCGTTGGTGTGTGGGGTGGGGAGCAGGGTGTTTAGGAAGTCCAGATAGGTTGAAAGAGAGAAGGTGGTGGTCAGAGATGGGGAAAGGGCGACAGTTGAACTCAGAAATGGAGCAGAGGTTGGAAAAGCAAGGTCAATAGCGTGACCATCGCGGTGGGTAGGGAGGAGGGAGGATTGTGTGAGTCCAAGGGAGGACGTGAGTGAAAGAGCCATAAAACCAGTCTCTCTGCCTGCCAGCCATAATTCCAATGTTCCAGCCATAAAACCAGTCTGCCTGCCAGCCATAATTCCAATGTTCCAGCCATACAACCAGTCTGCCTGCCAGCCATAATTCCAATGTGCCAGCCATAAAACCAGCCTCTCTGCCTGCCAGCCATAATTCCAATGTGTCAGCCATAAAACCAGTCTGCCTGCCAGCCATTATTCCAATGTGCCAGCCATAAAACCAGTCTGCCTGCCAGCCAGCCATAATTCAAATGTGCCAGCAATAAAACCAGCCTCTCTGCCTGCCAGTCATAATTCCAATGTGTCAGCCATAAAACCAGTCTGCCTGCCAGCCATTATTCCAATGTGCCAGCCATAAAACCAGTCTGCCTGCCAGCCATAAATCCAATGTGCCAGCCATAAAACCAGTCTCTCTGCCTGCCAGCCATAATTCCAATATGCCAGCCATAAAACCAGTCTGCCTGCCAGCCATAATTCAAATGTGCCAGCCATAAAACCAGTCTCTGCCTGCCAGCCATAATTCCAATGTGCCAGCCAAAAAACAGTCTGCCTGCCAGCCGTAATTCCAATGTGCCAGCCATAATACAAGTCTCCCAGCCAGCCATAATTCCAATGTGCCAGCCATAATACCAGTGTGCCATGAATAATACCAGTGTTCCAGCCATAATACCAGTGTTCCAGCCATAATAAGTGTTGCAGCTATACCAATGTGCCAGCCATAATACAAGTGTGCCATACCAGTCTGCCAGCCATAATACCAGTGTGCCATGCATAATATCAGTGTGCCATAATACCAGTCTGCCATGAATAATACCTGTCTGTCATGCATAATACCAGTGTGCCATGCATAATATCAGTGTGCCATAATACCAGCCTGACATGCCATGCATACCACGTGCCATAATGTATACTCTACAAAAAATAATGGCTGTCCGAACCCAACACTAGAGTGTTCAGGTTTGGCTTGATGAAAAGGTGGCATCTCTATCTGTGATACACTTACACAATGCACGTTACGGTGAGTTTTATTGCTGTGGAGCTCTGTGATACACTCATACACACTGCACATTATTGTGAGTTTTATTGCTACATACCCCTGGGGTGTAGGTGGGACATTGCTATGTATGTGAATGTATGGCTGTGTGTGTAAATGCATGTATTTGTCTTTAAAAAGGCTCCTGTGCATATAATTCTGCACCTGTGTCCTTGTCACAGTCTGGCGTTGCCCCATTGCCCTGCGCCCTAAAAGCTGGTATTGCTCATAGAATCGCCACATTATCTGCTGCCTGCACTCCAAAAAGTAAGCACGACAGCGGGTGTCTTGGCAGCATTGTGAGGAACAGGTAGGAGACTAACTAGTGGCGCGGGGCAGCAGGAGGTTAAAGGGGGACCCTGCTCAAATTTTACCTCTTTTCCCCTTTAACCTCTTTGCTGCTGACGACGTGCTGCGTGCATCTTCTGGTTTCATGTTTGTGTGCAGAGGATGTACTCAGGACGCCATTGAAGTCCTCGAGCTCTGTGTCATTTCTTTCTACTTTCACAGCAGGCTGACATCTTTCCCTCGCTGTATGACTTCCCCTGGACACTGATATAATCACTCAAGAGCGTGATTATTATTATTATTATTCTTTATTTATAAAGCGCCAGCATATTCCGCAGCTGATGATGTCAGAGTCTCTCCCACTCCCCCTCCAAAAGCTGGGAAATCCCTTTACTGGAGATACAGGTGTCCTTTGGGCCACCGTATCTCTGGTACTGTAAGTTTAGGGCTGAAACAACTAATCGATAATGAGAATAGTTGTCAACTATTGTAAGGGCAGGGGCTGTGACCCCTGTATAGTGTTGTGCGTATGTCAATGGCAAGCCGTCGAAGAAGGCAACCAGGAGATGTATAAGTAAGCAATTGAGTGATTACTGAGATGAAAACAAATATAAGTCCAGAACAAATACTATAACTCAAAGGTATCCTTGGTTTGGTGGAAAGTCCAGAACGGGAATTACGAGTAAGGGTCCAGAAGGGTTCAGAAGTGAGACAACATAAAGTCCAGAACGAAGGGTTGTAGAAGAGGGTAACGTGGGCTGTGGCCTTTTGAGACAAGCCTGGGTTGAGAAGCTGGAGCTGGTGCTTATGGTCGTGGAAGCAAGCTTGGATACAGGATCTGGAACGGGTACCGTGGTCGTGGAAGCAAGCCTGGATATGGATCTTGTACCGTGGACGTGGGAGCAGCCTGGATATAGGATCTGGAGCTGGTACCGTGGACGTGGAAGCAAGCCTGGAGATGGATCTGGTGCTGGTACCGTAGAAGCAAGCTTGGAGATAGGAGTTGGAGCTGGTGACGTGGAAGCAAGCCGGATGCAGGGTCTGGAGCTGGTACCGTGGAGGCAAGACTGGATGCAGGATCTGGAGCTCAGGATTCACTTGGAACAGGAACGAAGAGGGTACACTGGATAACTGAAGCGGTGAACCACCGTATAACCTGGTTATTGAACTGAGAAAGGCGGCAGGTTTAAATAGGGTTCAGAGGATCATAAGAACACCGTTCACCTGGGACTCGTAGGTGGAGCTGGATACCTGAGTACTTGATAGGTTAATTGGGGCATACCAGGATCTCCAGTAAAGGTGTCATGCAGTACATTAAGTGACCAGCAGAGTACCAAGGTCTTCGTGCCTTAAGGGGGTAGGCGATCTCGTGTGCGCACTTCGTTCCTCATCATTTGGATCCTGTCAGTGACGTGGGGTGGATCCTGGGCTCTCTCCTCCAGCTCGCGAACAGGAAGTGTGGGATGACTCGCCACGAGGGACCTCAGGTAAGTATGGTGCAAGTCAGTCCCAGCATGGCG
>RXON01005207.1:0-93584 GCA_009667805.1 Leptobrachium leishanense
CCAATCAAAAAAAATCAATAAGATTAGTTTGGCATGATCTCCCTGAGGTAAACCCATGTTGTTTCTGATCCTGTAATCTATGTGTTTTTAGATGTTCAACAATCCTTTCCTTTAACATGGTTTCCATTAATTTCCCCACTACTGACGTAAGACTAACTGGCCTATAGTTCCCTGATTCCTCCCTACTACCCTTCTTGTAAATGGGCACAACATTTGCTAATTTCCAGTCTTCTGGGGTGTTGGCGATTCCGACCTGTATTAAGGACACTGCTGATTTTTTTACAACAATTAAGAGAGATCACACAGGTTGAAGAAGATCTGGTGTTCTTGACTCTGGACGTCAAAAGCCTTTATACGGTTATTCCCCATGAGGGAGGCCTAGAAGCAATGCGGGAACTTTTTTCTCAGTCTACCAACTATGAAGGTCCCAGGATTGAATTTGTGCTTGAACTTCTTGCTTTGGCATTACAAAACAATTACTTCAGATTCGAAGACAAATGGTTTATACAGCGCACGGGGACATCCATGAGGCCTCTATGGCCCCCATGTATGCCAACGCGTTAATGTAGAAGTTCGAGCGGGAACACATATTGAGCCGTTTTTCTGACAACATTGCTTTGTACGTCAGATTCATCGACAATGTCTTTATTTTGTGGCGAGGTTCAATAGAAGAAGCGAAACCTGTAGAGGGATACATCAACAGTCTCGATAGTCCAATTAAGGTCACCAGTGAAGTGAGCAAGGAGTCTATTCACTTTCTAGACATTAAGGTTTTTGTGAGGGACCATCGGCTTCGACACTCCCTTTTTCCTAAGTCCACAGACCGCAACACTCTGTTGCTCAGCTCTAGTGCACATCCAGAGCATTGTAAGCAGGCCTTACCACACGCCCAGTTCCTTAGGGTCATTAGGAACAATAGCGATGCATCCTTGAGAAAAGATCAATTGGATCAGATGCAGGAGAGATTTAGACAGCGGGGTTACTCAAAACAGAATTTAGATAAGGCCTTGGAGAGGGCCAAATTCCTTCAAGAGGGTGCAACAAAACAGGCTCATGTTCCCTATAACCTACAGTATGGCCACTGAAAAACTGACCTCTGCTGTCAAGAGAAACTGGCATGTCTTAGGCTAGGGTCAGACTAACGCATTATTCACGTTGTCCGTGAAAAAGTACGTTCGAACGAATGGACGCATTTTTTCACGGAATACGCGATAGCGGTCATACGATGTGCATTTTCGTCCGTGATTTTGAACGGATCATCAATAAAACCCTTTTTGCGTCTGGCCTTATGTTGGCCGGACGTGTGCAGCGTCTGACGTCTCCTAATCATGCGGACGCAGCGCACTCTGTACGTCAGTACTAGCGGTATCACGTTCTCGAAAAAATGCGTTTGTTTGCCGCTTGCGTTGCACGGCCACACTTTTGTGCAGTCATACTCCGTATATTGGCCGTCATTTGCTGCTACTACGGCCGTAATAAAGTGCGGCTGCACGTGCGTTCGCACTGCGTTAGTCTGACCCTAGCCTTAGGGAACGACCATTCTTTACTCAATAAGTTCAGGCACCCCCCAATGTTTTGTTATAAGCGTAACAGGAGTTTAAAAGACCTGCTGGTCCACACTGACCCTGTACGGGGATATACGCAGGAAACGTTTTTGTAACTGGGGATGTAAGAGGTGCCTTGGGTGCGTGACCTGCAGTCACATGGTTCCGGGAAAAGAATTCTGTCACCCCCATACAGGGAAACGCTATTTCATTGGCCACACAATAACATGCAAAACAGATGATGTTATTTATAGAATTATGTGTCCGTGATGGTTTAGCGTGTGCGGGAAAAACCACCAGCCAGTTGTGTGATAGAATTAGGAACCACAGATGGAATATTAGGAAAGCATATAGGGATGGTCATTCAGATAAGCCGGTAGCCAGGCACTTTTTAGAGTTGGGTCACTCTGTTCACTCCCTTAAATTTATGGCCATAGATCATGTCCCTCCACCCAGGAGGGGTGGGGATAGAGCGCTGATGTTACTTAAAGAGGGCCAGTGGATACACAGACTTGACACTGTGTTTCCTCGGGGCCTTAATGAAAGACATATGTATTCGGTATTTGCCTAGCTATATGCCAAATGAGTGGTAAAAGTAGGTCGTATGCCGTAAATTTATCTCTAGTGCCCCCACCTCCTGAAAACCATCTCTATAGGTCATTTCAATAGGTCATTCTTTTTGTTGCAGATAGTATTATTGTTTTTAAAGTGGTTTCTTATTGGTGACCACCCTCTGGTGTGCGTAAGGGACAGACAACGTCTTGGTCTCAAGGACGACCGAGATGATGTCATAGAGGTGAGCCGGGGAATCGGCGCATGCGCGTTGGATGCACAAGCACGCCGGACGTATCGCACACCGGGAGGGTGAGTTTCCAATGAGATTTTAATTGATGTGGTAATACGGGAATAGGGCCCTCATCTCCTCCTGTACTGTTTGTCAAATGTTGTTCAATGTATTGTAACCCTGTCTATACTGTGCTTATTGTACAGCGCTGCGGAATATGCTGGCGCTTTATAAATAAAGTATAATAATAATAAAATATAGACACACTATACACAGGCACCATATAGACACACACACACTATACACAGGCACCATATAGACACACTATACACAGGCACCATATAGAAACACACACTATACACAGGCACCATATAGAAACACACACTATACACAGGCACCATATAGACACACTATACACAGGCACCATATAGACACACTATACACAGGCACCATATAGAAACACACACTATACACAGGCACCATATAGACACACACTATACACAGGCACCATATAGACACACACTATACACAGGCACCATATAGACACACACTATACACAGGCGCCATATAGACACACACACTATACACAGGCACCATATAGACACACACTATACACAGGCACCATATAGACACACACTATACACAGGCACCATATAGACACACACTATACACAGGCACCATATAGACACACACTATACACAGGCACCATATAGACACACACTATACACAGGAAGGATAAATGAATGTAACACTATAACACCTGGGTGTTGCATTTGGTGAGGCTGATGTTGGGTGGGGGACCCGGGAAACCTGTATATTAACCCCCTCCTGTCACTCACCATGGCTCGCAGTCGCTGAGCTACTGTTAGGAAACGCTTTCGTTGTCATGGTAAAGAGGGCGGTGCGTAAGTTAACGTCATCAAGACGCGCCAGGACACTGCCGGAAGTTCCCGGAGGTGAGATTTTTATAGGGGGTCACTGTGGGGCCCCCAGAGCGAGAGGAGTGGCTTATACAGAGGGAAATCTGTCCTATATTTGTACCCTGTACAGCACCCCTTATACAGAGTGTACCCTGTGCAAGTGCCATCTCCTGTTATACAGAGTGTACCCTGTGCAAGTGCCATCTCCTGTTATACAGAGTGTACCCTGTGCAAGTGCCATCTCCTGTTAAACAGAGTGTGCCCCGTGCAAGTGCCATCTCCTGTTATACAGAGTGTACCCTGTGCAAGTGCCATCTCCTGTTATACAGAGTGTACCCTGTGCAAGTGTCATCTCCTGTTATACAGAGTGTACCCTGTGCAAGTGCCATCTCCTGTTATACAGAGTGCGCCCTGTGCAAGTGCCATCTCCTGTTATACAGAGTGTACCCTGTGCAAGTGCCATCTCCTGTTATACAGTGTGCCCTGTGCAAGTGCCACCTCCTGTTATACAGAGTGCGCCCTGTGCAAGTGTCATCTCCTGTTATACAGAGTGTACCCTGTGCAAGTGTCATCTCCTGTTATACAGAGTGTACCCTGTGCAAGTGCCATCTCCTGTTATACAGCGTGCGCCCTGTGCAAGTGCCATCTCCTGTTATACAGCGTGCGCCCTGTGCAAGTGCCATCTCCTGTTATACAGAGTGCGCCCTGTGCAAGTGCCATCTCCTGTTATACAGTGTGCGCCCTGTGCAAGTGCCATCTCCTGTTATACAGAGTGTACCATCTCCTGTTATACAGAGTGTACCATCTCCTGTTATACAGAGTGCGCCCTGTGCAAGTGCCATCTCCTGTTATACAGAGTGCGCCCTGTGCAAGTGCCATCTCCTGTTATACAGCGTGCGCCCTGTGCAAGTGCCATCTCCTGTTATACAGAGTGTACCATCTCCTGTTATACAGAGTGTACCATCTCCTGTTATACAGAGTGCGCCCTGTGCAAGTGCCATCTCCTGTTATACAGAGTGCGCCCTGTGCAAGTGCCATCTCCTGTTATACAGAGTGCGCCCTGTGCAAGTGCCATCTCCTGTTATACAGAGTTTGCCATCTCCTGTTATACAGAGTGTGCCCTGTGCCATCTCCTGTTATACAGAGTGTACCCTGTGCAAGTGCCATCTCCTGTTATACAGAGTGCGCCCTGTGCAAGTGCCATCTCCTGTTATACAGAGTGCGCCCTGTGCAAGTGCCATCTCCTGTTATACAGAGTGCGCCCTGTGCAAGTGCCATCTCCTGTTATACAGAGTGTACCCTGTGCAAGTGCCATCTCCTGTTATACAGAGTGTACCCTGTGCAAGTGCCATCTCCTGTTATACAGAGTGCACCCTGTGCAAGTGCCATCTCCTGTTATACAGAGTGCACCCTGTGCAAGTGCCATCTCCTGTTATACAGAGTGCACCCTGTGCAAGTGCCATCTCCTGTTATACAGAGTGCACCCTGTGCAAGTGCCATCTCCTGTTATACAGAGTGTACCCTGTGCAAGTGCCATCTCCTGTTATACAGAGTGTACCCTGTGCAAGTGCCATCTCCTGTTATACAGAGTGCGCCCTGTGCAAGTGCCATCTCCTGTTATACAGAGTGCGCCCTGTGCAAGTGCCATCTCCTGTTATACAGCGTTTGCGCCTGTGCAATACAGAGTGCGTCCTGTGCAAGTGCCATCTCCTCTTATACAGAGTGTGCCCTGTGCAAGTGTCATCATCTCCTGTTATACAGAGTGTGCCCCGTGCAAGTGTCATCTCCTGTTATACAGAGTGCGCCTGTGCAAGTGCCACCTCCTGTTATACAGAGTGCGCCCTGTGCAAGTGCCATCTCCTGTTATACAGAGTGCGCCCTGTGCAAGTGCCATCTCCTGTTATACAGAGTGCGCCCTGTGCAAGTGCCATCTCCTGTTATACAGAGTGTGCCATCTCCTGTTATACAGAGTGCGCCCTGTGCAAGTGCCATCTCCTGTTATACAGAGTGCGCCCTGTGCAAGTGCCATCTCCTGTTATACAGAGTGCGCCCCGTGCAAGTGCCATCTCCTGTTATACAGAGTGCGCCCCGTGCAAGTGCCATCTCCTGTTATACAGAGTGCGTCCTGTGCAAGTGCCATCTCCTGTTATACAGCGTGCGCCCTGTGCAAGTGCCATCTCCTGTTATACAGAGTGCGTCCTGTGCAAGTGCCATCTCCTCTTATACAGAGTGTGCCCCGTGCAAGTGTCATCTCCTGTTATACAGAGTGTGCCCCGTGCAAGTGTCATCTCCTGTTATACAGAGTGTGCCCTGTGCAAGTGCCACCTCCTGTTATACAGAGTGCGCCCTGTGCAAGTGCCATCTCCTGTTATACAGAGTGCGCCCTGTGCAAGTGCCATCTCCTGTTATACAGAGTGCGCCCTGTGCAAGTGCCATCTCCTGTTATACAGAGTGTGCCATCTCCTGTTATACAGAGTGCGCCCTGTGCAAGTGCCATCTCCTGTTATACAGAGTGCGCCCTGTGCAAGTGCCATCTCCTGTTATACAGAGTGCACCCTGCAAGTGCCATCTCCTGTTATACAGAGTGCGCCGTGCAAGTGCCATCTCTGTTATAGAGTGGCCCCGTGCAAGTGCCATCTCCTGTTATACAGAGTGCGTCCTGTGCAAGTGCCATCTCCTCTTATACAGAGTGTGCCCCGTGCAGTGTCATCTCCTGTTATCAGAGTGTACCCTGTGCAAGTGCCATCTCCTGTTATACAGAGTGCACCCTGTGCAAGTGCCATCTCCTGTTATACAGAGTGTCCCTGTGCAAGTGCCATCTCCTGTTATACAGAGTGCACTGTGCAAGTGCCATCTCCTGTTATACAGAGTGTACTGTGCAAGTGCCATCTCCTGTTATAACAGAGTGTACCCTGTGCAAGTGCCATCTCCTGTTATACAAGAGTGCACCCTGTGCAAGTGCCATCTCCTGTATACAGAGTGCACCCTGTGCAAGTGCCATCTCCTGTTATACAGAGTGCGCCCTGTGCAAGTGCCATCATTCCTGTTTACAGAGTGTACCTGTGCAAGTGCCATCTCCTGTTATACAGAGTGTGCCCTGTGCCATCTCCTGTTATACAAGAAGTTGTACCCTGTGCAAGTGCCATCTCCTGTTATACAGAGTGCGCCCTGTGCAAGTGCCATCTCCTGTTATACAGAGTGCGCCTGTGTGCAAGTGCCATCTCCTGTTATACAGAGTGTACCCTGTGCAAGTGCCATCTCCTGTTATACAGAGTGCCCCTGTGCAAGTGCCATCTCCTGTTATACAGAGTGCGTCCTGTGCAAGTGCCATCTCCTGTTATACAGCGTGCGCCCCGTGCAAGTGCCATCTCCTGTATACAGAGTGTGCCCCGTGCAAGTGTCATCTCCTGTTATACAGAGTGTGCCCCGTGCAAGTGCCATCTCCTGTTATACAGAGTGCGCCCTGTGCAAGTGCCATCTCTGTTTCTACAGAGTGCGCCCTGTGCAAGTGCCATCTCCTGTTATACAGAGTGCGCCCTGTGCAAGTGCCATCTCCTGTTATACAGAGTGCGCCCTGTGCAAGTGCCATCTCCTGTTATACAGAGTGTGCCATCTCCTGTTATACAGAGTGTGCCATCTCCTGTTATACAGAGTGCGCCCTGTGCAAGTGCCATCTCCTGTTATACAGAGTGCACCCTGTGCAAGTGCCATCTCCTGTTATACAGAGTGACCCTGTGCAAGTGCCATCTCCTGTTATACAGAGGTGTGCCATCTCCTGTTATACAGAGTGCGCCCTGTGCAAGTGCCATCTCCTGTTATACAGAGTGCGCCTGTGCAAGTGCCATCTCCTGTTATACAGAGTGCGCCCCGTGCAAGTGCCATCTCCTGTTATACAGAGTGCACCCGTGCAAGTGCCATTCCTGTTATACAGAGTGCGCCCCGTGCAAGTGCCATCTCCTGTTATACAGAGTGCGCCCCGTGCAAGTGCCATCTCCTTGTTATACAGAGTGCGCCCCGTGAAGTGCCATCTCCTGTTATACAGAGTGTGGCCCGTGCAAGTGCCATCTCCTGTTATACAGAGTGGTCCTGTGCAAGTGCCATCTCCTCTTATACAGAGTGTGCCCCGTGCAAGTGCCATCTCCTGTTATGAGTGATGCCTGTGCAAGTGCCACTCCTGTTATACAGAGTGCGCCCTGTGCAAGTGCCATCTCCTGTTATACAGAGTGCGCCCTGTGCAAGTGCCATCTCCTGTTATACAGAGTGCGCCCCATCTCCTGTTATACAGAGTGCGCCCTGTGCAAGTGCCATCTCCTGTTATACAGAGTGCGCCCTGTGCAAGTGCCATCTCCTGTTATACAGAGTTTGCCATCTCTGTTATACAGAGTGTGCCATGCATCCTGTTATACAGAGTGTGCCCTGTGCCATCTCCTGTTATACAGAGTGCGCCCTGTGCAAGTGCCATCTCCTGTTATACAGAGTGTACCCTGTGCAAGTGCCATCTCCTGTTATACAGAGTGCGCCCTGTGCAAGTGCCATCTCCTGTTATACAGAGTGCGCCCTGTGCAAGTGCCATCTCCTGTTATACAGAGTGCGCCCTGTGCAAGTGCCATCTCCTGTTATACAGAGTGTGCCCTGTGCAAGTGCCATCTCCTGTTATACAGAGTGTGCCATCTCCTGTTATACAGAGTGTACCCTGTGCAAGTGCCATCTCCTGTTATACAGAGTGTACCCTGTGCAAGTGCCATCTCCTGTTATACAGAGTGTACCCTGTGCAAGTGCCATCTCCTGTTATACAGAGTGCACCCTGTGCAAGTGCCATCTCCTGTTATACAGAGTGCGCCCTGTGCAAGTGCCATCTCCTGTTATACAGAGTGCACCCTGTGCAAGTGCCATCTCCTGTTATACAGAGTACCCTGTGCAAGTGCCATCTCCTGTTATACAGAGTGTACCCTGTGCAAGTGCCATCTCCTGTTATACAGAGTGTACCCTGTGCAAGTGCATCTCCTGTTATACAGAGTGCACCCTGTGCAAGTGCCATCTCCTGTTATACAGAGTGCGCCCTGTGCAAGTGCCATCTCCTGTTATACAGAGTGCACCCTGTGCAAGTGCCATCTCCTGTTATACAGAGTGTACCCTGTGCAAGTGCCATCTCCTGTTATACAGAGTGTGCCATCTCCTGTTATACAGAGTGTACCCTGTGCAAGTGCCATCTCCTGTTATACAGAGTGTACCCTGTGCAAGTGCCATCTCCTGTTATACAGAGTGCGCCCTGTGCAAGTGCCATCTCCTGTTATACAGAGTGCACCCTGTGCAAGTGCCATCTCCTGTTATACAGAGTGCGCCCTGTGCAAGTGCCATCTCCTGTTATACAGAGTGCACCCTGTGCAAGTGCCATCTCCTGTTATACAGAGTGCACCCTGTGCAAGTGCCATCTCCTGTTATACAGAGTGCACCCTGTGCAAGTGCCATCTCCTGTTATACAGAGTGCACCCTGTGCAAGTGCCATCTCCTGTTATACAGAGTGTGCCATCTCCTGTTATACAGAGTGTGCCATCTCCTGTTATACAGAGTGTACCCTGTGCAAGTGCCATCTCCTGTTATACAGAGTGCGCCCTGTGCAAGTGCCATCTCCTGTTATACAGAGTGCGCCCTGTGCAAGTGCCATCTCCTGTTATACAGAGTGCGCCCTGTGCAAGTGCCATCTCCTGTTATACAGAGTGCACCCTGTGCAAGTGCCATCTCCTGTTATACAGAGTGTGCCATCTCCTGTTATACAGAGTGTGCCATCTCCTGTTATACAGAGTGTGCCATCTCCTGTTATACAGAGTGTGCCATCTCCTGTTATACAGAGTGTGCCATCTCCTGTTATACAGAGTGTACCCTGTGCAAGTGCCATCTCCTGTTATACAGAGTGCGCCCTGTGCAAGTGCCATCTCCTGTTATACAGAGTGCCATCTCCTGTTATACAGAGTGCGCCCTGTGCAAGTGCCATCTCCTGTTATACAGAGTGCGCCCTGTGCAAGTGTCATCTCCTGTTATACAGAGTGCACCCTGTGCAAGTGTCATCTCCTGTTATACAGAGTGTACCCTGTGCAAGTGCCATCTCCTGTTGTACAGAGTGTGCCATCTCCTCTTATACAGAGTGCACCCTGTGCAAGTGCCATCTCCTGTTATACAGAGTGCGCCCTGTGCAAGTGCCATCTCCTGTTATACAGAGTGTGCCATCTCCTCTTATACAGAGTGCACCCTGTGCAAGTGCCATCTCCTGTTATACAGAGTGCGCCCTGTGCAAGTGCCATCTCCTGTTATACAGAGTGCACCCTGTGCAAGTGCCATCTCCTGTTATACAGAGTGTGCCATCTCCTCTTATACAGAGTGCACCCTGTGCAAGTGCCATCTCCTGTTATACAGAGTGCGCCCTGTGCAAGTGCCATCTCCTGTTATACAGAGTGCGCCCTGTGCAAGTGCCATCTCCTGTTATACAGAGTGTACCATCTCCTGTTATACAGAGTGCGCCCTGTGCAAGTGCCATCTCCTGTTATACAGAGTGCACCCTGTGCAAGTGCCATCTCCTGTTATACAGAGTGCACCCTGTGCAAGTGCCATCTCCTGTTATACAGAGTGTACCCTGTGCAAGTGCCATCTCCTGTTATACAGAGTGTACCCTGTGCAAGTGCCATCTCCTGTTATACAGAGTGCACCCTGTATAACACTCTGAACCTGTGCTCTATCTCCTCTTATACATCGGGAATCATGTCCTACATCTGTACCCTGTAACTGCTCTATACTTCTCCTTCTACAGAGTGTACCTTTTATAATGCTCTGTGCTATAACTCCCCTTTTTTATAAAAAAAAACCTTATCCGTTCTACAAACACTCTGTATAACACTCTGTCCTGTATCTCACTTTGTATAGTGGCACATTATATCACATTTTATCCTCTATATGGAGGACACCCTGTATAACACCCTATCCTCTGTATGGAGGACACCCTGTAGAACGCCTGGTCCTGTCTCTCACCTGGTGGCCCACTCTTGCCCTGCAGGACTCGCCGAGCCATGCGCTGAGACCCGCTCGGGAATGGCCAATCCTTTGCGAGGAGAAGTGGTGAAGCTTTATAAAAACGTATGTTATTTTATATATATTTTACCTCTTTCTGTGATGGCATAGGATCTCTATCCGAACTGTACACATAGGCAATCTACCCTTTAAGGGGAACCTCTATGTCACCGTTTCTTGAGCTCTGGCGACTCTGACCACCTTGGATTGCCTTGGCCGATATCGGAGCGCAGAGAATGACACAGGCACAGGTTTAGGTTATTATCTCAATGTGCGCAGCATCAACGCTCGTGCATATCTTTTTATTCTATTCTGAGAGGGAGGGGTCATTATGTAAGAGGACCCCAGGAATGTCATGTGTCAATCTGTAACCTTGTCACGAGTTACATTGTTCTGGACATCTGACTATCTTGCAGGGCGGGATCATCGGGCGTTATGACCTGAACATCTTTATTACGGGACATCTTGATACAAGGATATTAACACTTTATTAGTAAGGCCGAGATATTAACGCTTAGCTACGTCGCCTTTACATTCTGTTTATTTGCAGGATGATGTTTATCATTTATTTTACCCTCAGCTCCTGTTCCTGGGGCGCGAGTACCCCAAGGGCGAACCTTATTTCAAGGAGCGGCTGAAGAAGGCCTTCATGAAAAACAAGGATGTGACGGACCCTGAGAAAATAAGGGAGCTGGTCGCACGCGGCGAATTTGTGGTGAAGGAGCTGGAAGCGTTGTATTATCTGAGGAAATACCGCGCCATGAAGCAGCGCTACTACGCCGAGGAGCACGAGCCGTGAGCTGCCATGCTCTACCTGACGGACGCTCGCTGCCAAGAAACCGCGACCTATCACAGAATTATAAAGCACCGGTAACACATACACAGCTACGTAACGTCATTCAGGCTCACTCGCTGGAGACCTGACGGAGAAATGTATGAACGGGAGGATTTTCCCATCGCATCTAATGCCAGGTTTAGTGAATAAACCCCTACAAACACGTTGTCATGCTAATTAAAACTATGAGTAGGTGGAATGACACCGCGACCAGCGTTTTCCCCCTAGTGGGCTGGATTCAGATCTCTATGGGCCTGGAGCTGAAGAGTTTGGTCGGCCGGGTTTTGAAATCACCTGAAATGAAAACATATTTTATATAACTGGACAGAAACGTGTGTGTGTATAACCAGGTATACACAGCTGGGCAGATCAGTGTGTGTGTGTGTGTATATATATATCCGGGCAGATGGGTATACACAGCTGGGCAGATCTGTGTGTGTTACGGGTAAAGCTCGAAGTGCAGTTAATCCTAGGATTACCCGGTTAATCCTGACATCACCCAAAACCGCTGGGTAAAGCTGCAAAAAAATGAAAATTCCGGACTTTACCCGGGTAATTTTAGGATTAACAAACTGCCCCTGGGTAACAGTCTGGAAGATCTGAAAAATCCGCACTTTACCCGGATAATGTGCAAGTCTGAAGCTTCACCCGGGTAATCTGAGGACTATGCACAGCTTCACCCGGGTAATCTGAGGACTATGCACAGCTTCACCCGGGTAATCTGAGGACTATGCACAGCTTCACCCGGGTAACCTGAGGACTATTATTTATTATTATTATTCTTTATTTATAAAGCGCCAGCATATTCCGCAGCGCTGTACAATAAGCACAGTATAGACAGGGTTACAATACATTGAACAACATTTGACAAACAGTACAGGAGGAGATGAGGGCCCTATTCCCGTAGGAACTCACAATCTAGGAGGGTTGGGGTTGGAAACAGGAGGAGAGGACTGTAAGGTGAGAGTGATTGATGGTTGTGTCAGTGAGTTGGGTGGTAGGCTTCCCTAAATAGGAATGTTTTAAGGGAGCGTTTGAAGGACTATGCACAGCTTCACCCGGGTAACCTGAGGACTATCCACAGCTTCACCCGGGTAATCTGAGGACTATCCACCACAGCTTCACCAGGGTAATCTGCAGAGCATCCAACCCCGCTTGGGTAACAGTGAACTTTGCTATTATCTATGGATATTATCAATGAAAATGGCAAAAGACAAACATTAAACCGTATTGAGGATATAATGAATATACAGAGCGACGAGATGTGTTTCTTATATGAATGTGAAAACAGTTACGTGATCTTTATTATGGGTCGTGTGTGACAATATATAGTTTGTAAAACATAACAACCGTCAGGTTACTCTTTATATAATATCATTATCTCTGTAAATCGAGTTCTCCTCGGAATTCAGTCACCTGTAACCTGCTGAAAACCCGAGAAAGGCGCAGTACCCAGAGGCCTCTGGATACTTTGCAGATTACCCGGGTAAAATCCGAAATTTCATTTCACTTCGGACTTTTGCTAATGACGCCTGGGTAATGCTAGGATTAACCGCACTCCGGGCTTTACCCGTAACTAGGGTTGCACCGATACTAGTATCGGTATCGGGGCCGATACTGGGTACTGCAGGAGTACTTGGTACTCGTGCAGTACCCCCGATATTTTTTCCGATACCGGAAGCCGGCATTGAGCTGCGGCGGCTGTCCGAATGCTCTATCGGCATTCGGACAGCCGCCCCTGGAGCTGCTCACCGCAATACTTACCTTCCTGGGCGCCGCCGGGAATGTCTCCGCGCGTGCGCTCGTTGGAAGGACCCCAGCCGCGACCACGTGGGACCATGTGATCACGGCTGGGGTCCTTCTAAGGAGCGCGCGCGGAAACTTTCCCGGCGTCGCTCAGGAAGGTAAGTATGAACACAGTGAGCAGCTGCAGGGCCTGTCCGAATGCAGATAGAGCATTCAGACAGGCCCTGCAGCTGCTCTCCGCGATGATACTTACCTTCCTGAGTGACGCCGGGTAAGTTTCCCCGCCTGCGCTCTTTGGAAGGACCCCAGCCGCGATCACATGGTCCCACGTGGTCGTGGCTGGGGTCCTTCCAACGAGCGCACGCGTGGAGACATTCCCGGCGTCGCCCAGGAAGGTAAGTATCGTCGCGGGGGGGGGGGGATCCATGAGCTTGGGGGCATACCCATGTGTGAGCTGGGGGGGGGCATACCCATGTGTGAGCTGTGGGGGCGTACCCATGTGTGAGCTGTGGGGGCGTACCCATGTGTGAGCTGTGGGGGCGTACCCATGTGTGAGCTGTGGGGGCGTACCCATGTGTGAGCTGTGGGGGCATATCCATGAGCTGGGGGCATACCCATGTGTGAGCTGGGGCAAATCCGTGAGCTGGGGCATATCCATAAGCTGGGGGGCAATATCCATGTGTGAGCTGGGGCAAATCCGTGAGCTGGGGGGCATATCCATGTGTGAGCTGGGGCATATCCATGAGCTGGGGCAGTATGAAAATATATATCTCGGGGGGGATATACATGTGAGTTGGGGGCATTTTTATATGGTCTGTTCTTATTGGAAAGCGTCACATGACATTAAAGAAAAGTATCGGTACTCGGTATCGGTGAGCACTTTTAAAAAGTATCGGTACTCGTACTCGGTCTTAAAACAGTGGTATCGGTGCATCCCTACCCGTACTATATATATATATATCTATCTATCCGGGCAGATGGGTATACACAGCTGGGAAGATGTGTGTGTGTGTGTGTGTATATATATATATATATATCCGGCCAGATGGGTATACACAGATCAGTGTGTGGTGCGTATATATAACCGGGCAGATGGGTATACACAGCAGGGAAGATGTGTGTGTGTGTGTGTGTATATATATATATATATATATATATATCCGGCCAGATGGGTATACACAGATGGGCAGATCAGTGTTTGTATATATATAACCGGGCAGATGGGTATACACAGATGGGCAGATCAGTGTTTGTATATATAACTGGAACAACAATTGCACAAAGTGCAGGGAAGGTGTCTATGAATACAAATATAATTTATTAAATCAAAACACTAAAGACATAAATGGTGGGATAAAACATATAGGGTAGCGGCACCTCATAAGAGTCCACACAGGTGATGTCACAGTTAGAGGAGTAAGGTAATATAAGAGGGATTACTATCTGATACCTCGGCGGTTCAAGCCACCTACATACCTCTGAGCTAAAATACAAGGGAACACACCAGGGTAGTCCGCACAATGACCCACCAAATAGAAGGAAAAGTATTGGCTCACCTGCCTTGACTCACATATGAATTTAAATGACATCCCATTCCTAATCCATAGGGTTCAATATGACGTCGCTCCACCCTTTGCAGCTATAACAGCTTCAGCTCTTCTGGGAAGGCTGTCCACAAGGTTTAGGGGTGTGAATATGGGAATTTGTGACCATTCTTCCAGAGGCGCATTTGTGAGGTCACACACTGATATTGGACAAGAAGGCCTGGCTCTCAGTCTCCGCTCTAATTCATCCCAAAGGTGTTCTATCGGGTTGAGGTCAGGACTCTGTGCAGGCCAGTCAAGTTCATCCACACCAGACTCTGTCATCCATGTCTTTATGGACCTTGCTTTGTGCACTGGTGCACAGTCATGTTGGAAGAGGAAGGGGCCAGCTCCAAACTGTTCCCACAAAGTTGGGAGCATGGAATTGTCCAAAATGTCTTGGTATGCTGAAGCATTCAGAGTTCCTTTCACTGGAACTAAGAGGCCAAGCCCAGCTCCTGAGAAACAACCCCACACCATAATCCCCCCCTCCACCACACTTTACACTTGGCACAATGCAGTCAGACAAGTACCATTCTCCTGGCAACCGCCAAACCCAGACTCGTCCATCAGATTGCCAGATGCTAGAAGCACGATTCATCACTTCAGAGTCCAGTGGCGGCGTGCTTTACACCACTGCATCCGGCGCTTTGCATTGCACTTGGTGATGTATGGCTTGGATGCAGCTGCTCGGCCATGGAAACCCATTCCATGAAGCTCTCTGCGCACTGTTCTTGAGCTAATCTGAAGGCCACATGAAGTTTGGAGGTCTGTAGCGATTGACTCTGCAGAAAGTTGGTGACCTCTTCGCACTATGCGCCTCAGCATCCGCTGACCCCGCTCCGTCAGTTTACGTGGCTATCACTTCGTGGCTGAGTTGCTGTCGTTCCCAAACACTTCCACGTTCTTATAATACAGCTGACAGGTGACTGTGGAATATTTTTAGGAACGAGGAAATTTCACGACTGGATTTGTTGCACAGGTGGCATCCTATCACAGCTCCACGCTGGAATTCACTGAGCTCCTGAGAGCGACCCATTCTTTCACAAATGTTTGTAAAAACAGTCTGCATGCCTAGGTGCTTGATTTTATACACCTGTGGCCATGGAAGCGATTGGAACACCTGATTCTGATTATTTGGATGGGTGAGCCAATACTTTTGGCAATATAGTGTATATAACCTGGCAGACGGGTATACAGAGCTGGGCAGATCAGTGTGTATATACACTGCTCAAAAATATTAAAGGAACGTTTTTAATCAGTGGAGGCTACTGACATTTTTTCCCTACTCTTTTCAGATAGTTTTTTGCATTTGGGTAAGGGTCAGTGTCATTACTGGTGGCATGAGGCGTTACCTGGACCCTACAGCTGTTGCACAGGCAGTCTGATTCCTCCAGGATGGCACAACAAAACGTGCCATTTCTGGAAGGTTTGCTGTGTCTCCCAGCACAGTCTGAAGAGCATGGAGATTCCAGGAGACAGGCAGGTCTCTAGGAGAGCTGGGCAAGGCTGTAGAAGGTCCTTAACCCATCAGCAGGACCGGTATCTGCTCCTTTGTGCAAGGAAGAACCAGATGAGCACTGCCAGAGCCCTACAAAATGACCTCCAGCAGACCACTGGTGTGAAAGCCTCTGACCAATCAGAAACAGACTTCATGAGAGTGGCCTGAGGACCTGACCTCTTCTAGTGGGCCCTGTGCTCACTGCCCGGCACCGTGGAGCTCGATTGGCATTTGCCATTGAACACCGGAATTGTCAGGTCTGCGGCACTGGCACCCTGTGGTTTCACAGATGGAGAGCAGGTTCACCCTGTTTGACAGATGTGTAAGGGTCTGGAGAAGCCATGGAGAACATTCTGCTGCCTGGAGAACATTCTGCTGCCTGTAACATCGTTCAGTATGGCCGGTTTGGTGGTGGGTCATTGATAGTCTGGGGAGGCAAATCCGTGGGGGGGATGCACAGGCTAGACAATGGCACCCTGACTGCCATTAGGTATCGGGTTGAAATCCTTGGACCCATTGTCAGACCCTACGCTGGTGCAGTGGGTCCTTCCTGGTGCAAGACCATACCCACCCGCATATGGTGAGAGTATGCAGCCAGTTCTTGGAGGATGAAGGAATTGATAGAACACCTCTGGGTCATTATGTTTCGGTTCATCTGCAACCGCCAGGTTGCACCTTTGTCCGTTCAGGAGCTCAGTGATGACCTGGTCCAGATCTGGGAGGAAATACCCCAGGACACCATCCGTCAGCTCCGGAGAATGACCTGATGTTGTCAGGCTGCATACAAGCACGTGGGGGCCACAAACTACTGCGGACCACTTAGAGCGGCTGCAACGAAATTTCAGCAAAATGGACTCACCTGCTGCATACTTTTTTCACTTTGATTTTGCACCGTTTTGACAAACACATCAGCCGCCTCCAACAGAACTTGTTTATTACATTACAATAAATAGGAGCATTACAGTCAGACACAAAATAAAAGGACGAATCACACAGGACGTACTCCTATAAACACGAAACGTGGAATTCAGTGGTCGTTTTAATTTGTAGTTAATTGTGTCAGTGACCACCACGAGGTCATCACAATCAGCACGTATCAAACAGATTAAAAATAAAAATAAAGCACAATGTACAAAATGTGCATGTTTCTATACAAAAATAGTTACAATACATTCCAGGTAAACATGTTACTTTGTATTTCTGACGCGGGGAGGGGTGGGGGGATGCGCTGCATTTATCAAAATCACTGTTGAGCCCCTGCTTGCTCGCCGAGGGCCAGAGCCATATAGTAAGACAAGGGGAGAAGCGCTGTCTAAATACAAGAGATAGAAGTCGCGGCAAAGCAAGAGGGGCGCAGCGTTCACAGAATGTGCTTAGATTATTGCCAGGTCCCAGGGTAATCCATTAAAAACACACAAGCAATCGCTGTTAGAATACAGTCCCCTGCAGTCGGGCAGGCACGGGCCAGAGCCGCAGACGGGCAGGTCCAGGCCAGAGCAGCAGACATGCAAGCCCAGCTTGAAGCCGCAGGCATGGGGGCAGAGTCTCGGCCAGGCAGGCCAGAGTCACAGACCGGTACACACTGGTCACAGCGGGGGCCAGAGCCGCAGACGTGCAAGTCCAGGCCGGAGCTGCAGGCATGTTAACATTTAAGCAACACAGATCCTATTCAATCCCTTGGGTACCGATCCTCCCCTCCAAAATAAGAGACTGCGCTCGGCCACGATGCCTGCAAAAAGACCTCAGAGAAGGGCTCCTCTGCGTCCGCAGTGCGTTTAATAAATAAAGAGGAAAGCCCCCAGGGAGGTGACAAAATGCCAGGGCCGGCAGAACAGATACCCATTCAAATGGTTAAATCAGAGCTGAACACCAAACTCTGCCCCCTTCTACAGAGCCAAGATAAAGTGTCCTACAATAAAAATACCGGGGGGGGGGGGGGGGGATATTTTATGAATTCAGACCCTAATTCGTATTTTTAATTTTTTTTTAAAAATCCCAAAAGTCGAGCAGACCCGGGAGAATTTGATCCGCTGGCAGCGAGAGACTCTTCTGGATTCCCAGAGCTCCACACAGAAAACAAGCCGGGGAACCGTGAACCTCCGACGTCCAAACATCCAAGTTGGGGGTCAGTTTTCAGGTTCTGTCCATTGCACCGACTGGAGTAAAAAAAATAAAAATCACATATCTGCACATGGGGACTCAAACGCTCAAAAGGCTTCAGTTTTTTTTGTGTGTGGTCGAAGGAGTTAACCCTTCATGAAGGGTTAAAAATAAATCATAACATGCGTTCGAGGTCCCCCTGGAAGACGTGGTAGTTTGCAAGCTCCCTGCCCGGACAGTACTATTAGAGTACAGAATCTGTGTGCGCCTGCGCTGCATGTTTGAGGTAGTACAGGAGAAATTACCCTAAAAACGCAAAAGGGGGCCAATGATCCCCCCGGGTAAATTAAAAGTTGGAAAGATAATAAATTTGCAGCAGCCGGAGATCAGGCATGTGAAGCAGCGCGGCCAGGGCTCTGCTCTGCCACCACTAGACACACACAGGGGACAGCGAGACGCGTGTGACACTATGGGCAAGAGACATGTTACCGGGTGCGAGGGTCTGGGTTTACACAGGCTGGTGTCAGTGGTTTGGTTTTTGAGAGATTGGCAGCCGTGGCCTCGTGAGGTGCAGCGTCACATGTACAGACATTCATTTAAAAACAGACCCTCCTAACCCAGCCTTTATAATGAAAGGAAAGGAGTCCACGGTGGTTTCACTGGCAGAGTAGCACCAGCACCACTGTGGCTGAGGAGGGCATTGATTTAAATGCATGGGATGGGAGCATGAGATGCGCGAGAGAGGTGGGGGCAGGTCACGTGCACATCCAGACTGACCGCTTAGAGGCCTTTTGACACAAGTGTTATATACAGAGACCAGGACTGATTAAAAGCCACCGCTGGTGCCGTACATGGCAGAGATACACAGCCAGACACAGACAACAGGGCAAATATTGAAAACGTATCATGCCGAGCAGTAAGGGGCTGACGTGGACGTCACGGTGATGCTTTCGTTTTACGTCAGGGTCTTCATTCCAGGGGGATTAAAAAGCTACCAACACAAAAAAAAAAATCCACTGTCAAGGGTCTTTTCCTCTGCGGAAGCCGAAGCCACACGTCCCACAGATGTAAAGTTAAGCGTCTGTCAATAATTTAGTGTATTGTACAGGATTTGGGGGGGGGGGGTGGTTCTCGCATGCCTCAGACAGATTTGGGGGGGGGGGCGCAGGGGGTCTGCGCACCATTCACAGGATCGTACACTTTGTCTTGGATTTCTTTTTCTTCTTTTTGCCATCTTTGCTCATCTTCTCCTTGTGCTTTCGGATTTCTCGTACTAACGTGTAAAAAGCGTCATCCACGCCCTGCAGGGACAGAGAAAAGACTGATGTGAGCGGAACAAAGAGCCGGCTCTGTACCCCAACATCCAGGGTGAGCGAACAAACCATTCACAACCTCCAAGGGGGGAGAAAAAAAACGATAACGAGTGGCAGAAGCAGGAATACGTTACTGATAGACACAGCCGGGGGCACTTACTCCTGCAGCTTTTGTGGTGGTGGGGGGGGGGGGGGGGGTACTGTGAATAGGACAGCGCTCCTACCCCCAGTAATTGACTCAAAAAGGAGCCACTGTACCTTTATTAAATCTGTAGACTCAATAGCACATTGATGGGATGGGGGGGGGGGTGTTAAATTTAGAAGCCCCCACATGTGTCTGCCAGTAGTTTCTCCCCATTTAGAATGGTTTTCATTGAACCAGAAACACAGGAATTTGTCACTAAAAACCAGACACTCTCCCTCTGATTTCAAGATCGGTGACAGTCACCCCCAGTTCAATGCGTTCAGCATCCTCAGCACCAGTTTGCACTTACCCTTCACATAACTAGGCATTTTTTAATTTTCACACAGCCTGGCGTCTTTTCTTCTTTGCTCATCTTTTTCAATCTGTATTGTCGAATTTCTCGCACGAGTGTATAAAAAGCATCCTCCACTCTCTGCATTGTAAAACATAACTCCTTTAAAAGAGGGATGGGGGGGGGGGGGCGCTCTAACACATCATGGGGCATGGGAGACCAGAATCCAACTGCTTCTAGAAAGTTGGGTCATTGCTAAATAGGACACTGGAAGGAATACTGTATCCAGAGAATGAATGATGTAGAAAATTATATATAAGGACAGCATGGCAGGGGGGGTGTTAACAGTCTTCCAGTGGTTAATTGGGGGGGGCGGGCGGTTGTTGAGGGTGACTCTAGAAGCAGCTGCCCAGTAAACAGGACAGGTACATGTAAAGCGGGAACAGATCTGTCAGAACCAGCATGGGAACGCCTGTCAGCAGAATCATTGTAAAAAGGGGCACAGGAAGAAATTCAGATCCAAGGTTTCAATAAAGCAAAGCGGTGACAGGGGAGGAGGTTTCTTACTATAGAGAAAGTTTTATCAATGCAGAGGAGGGTAAAGCCCATCACCAATTAACCAGGGGAGAAGCCCCAGATCAGCCTGGATTCACTGAGTGAGGAGGTTTGTGTTTGATATGATTGAGGACCCCAACTGTCCCGGGGGAATATAAAAACAATGACAGAACCCATAGGAGGTGGATCACACCATTCATAGGACGATCGCGAACATTGACAGCCGGTGAATAATTTGTATCTGCTCTAGCCACGCCCACATTTCATCCTAACAATCAGTGGTTACAATACAGTTCTGTACAAAACGTTTCAGCTTGTACAGTCAAACGCTGTCACAATCTGATACATTGTAGTGGTGGAGGTGATCTGCCCACACCAAGGCCATTCTGTGTGCTGCGCTGTCCTGACACCTGTGTTTTTCATGTGACAGCAGGAAGACCACTGATAGGGACAGTGTCCCACCCATCCCTGCTGGTAATCTGATAGGGATTCTCTAGACACACTGTTTACACCATGTATGATAGAAATGTAACCCATGTCCCATAAGAAAGGTATGGTTCCCAAAGCTTGATCAGTGGAATTTCTATTTCATGCACTGTATTAGAAGGACCTGCTCGTCCCATGTAGCTCCAGGCCGTCTCAACTTCTCCAAGAGGTCTGGCCCCAGATCCCATAACAGACTGTAAAGCTCAAAGTGCTGCACTTTGATGGCAATAAGGCACTCGCCACACCTCAGACACGTAATCTGGCCCCCACCGGATAAAAATCAGCTGACAGAAAGATCTTCAGATCAAGCGAGGAGAGCAGGAAGGACACAGCAGCAGAGAGTCTCCAGGTAGAGATTTCATCTTCAAGATAGACTGTCACGTTATGGAAAAGCGCCCAGTGCTCTGAACAAGGCAGAGACCAGACCATGGTATGAAGATAAAAGCTCAAGATTTAACATGCTAGGAATGATGATTTAAAGGTAAAACCCAAAATCATAAAAAGGCAGGATTTATGGTTCAGAGCTGTTAAAAGGTTTACCTGTCTCGTCTTGGCAGACGTCTCGATGAATGGGATGCCGTAGCTTCGCGCCAGGTCCTGCGCCTGTTTTGTATCTACGGTTCGAGATGGCAAGTCGCACTTGTTGCCAACCAAGACCATGGGGACGTCTTCTGAATCTTTAACCCTTTTTATTTGTTCTCTAGAAAAGAAACAAGTTATAAATGAGGTTAATACAGCCTAAAAGGACTTAAAAAAAATCTGGTTAATAGCAAGACCTCCAGGTCCACCCCTCAAACATAGGATCATGTGTCTCCATGCAAGCTGAGGCTGCTGCTGGAAAGGAATGAATTCCCAGACACGCAATCCCCTCATTCACCTATTAAAAAGGTGTGCCCCCCCCCTCAGCTAGACCACCTGGATATGGGTTCCCCTCCAGGTGTAAAAAAAAAAAAAATTGCAGAAAAGGGGGCCTGATCCCACGTCAGATGTTCAAGCTGGTCTACACTTTGCATTTTATGGTTCTCCAGATTAAAGCAGGAGCCAAGCCATTTATTAACCCTTTCCTAAAAAGGAACGATGTGATTTATTGAGCTCTCTGGGATAAACGATATACGTTTCGTATTCTCGTGTCCACTCAAGGTGATGCCCTACCGATAGTTGTGGATGTCCTCGAAGGATTTGGTATTATTAATGGCGAATACACAGAGGAATCCCTCGCCCGTCCTCATGTACTGGTCTCTCATCGCACTGTACTCCTCTTGACCTGCAGTGTCGAGGATATCCAGGAGGCAGGTCTCCCCATCGATGACCACTTGCTTTCTGTACGAGTCCTACAAGAAGGAGACATTTAATTTTAAACGTGGAATTCTTTCTAGGTTGTGGACAAGACAGTCTATAAACAAGTGTCAGCAATCTTGGCTCTTCAGATGTTTTGAAACTACATCTCCCATGATGCTCAGAAAGACAATAGATTACCTGAGCCTCATAGGAGATGCAGTTCCAAGTCATCCGAAAGGATAGGGTTGCTGCCCCCCTGCTGTAGGACATTGGCTTTACACACGTCAGTATCCAGACAACGCTGGGCCCTGCTATCAGGGATTCGTTTTATTAATATTAGAACATTTCATACATTGCCGTTATGTCTGGATCCACCTCCTGCGGGTCACACTCATAAATGGGGATTTAATCAGCCTCCCAATGTACACCTTATGCGGGGGGGGGGGGGGGGGGGGGAGTCACATGGCTCACCTCGATCGTTGGGTCATATTCATCCACAAAGTGGTTCTGAATCAGCTGGATTGTCAGAGCGCTCTTACCGACGCCTCCAGCGCCGACTACCACAAGCTTGTACTCCGTCATCTCGATAGATCTGCAGGAGAGAACAGAGCCGTCAGTACAGTGCAATCCTAAAAAAAGGGAGGCTGAACTGCAGGATATTAATAAGTGAACCCCGCCTGCCCACCACCAGCCTTAATTATACCCTGCGTACAAAGCCCGCCTAGTCCCAAACTGCTATTTTGGACCTTGAATAGAACATTAAAACAGACTATTACTTCTACACAGATGAAGCCGTGCAGAGCCTCTCCCTGTAAAGCTGAACGCCCAGAAAAGGGACAGGTTTGCACCAGGAGAGATGTAAACACGGCTTGCTGTCCATCAGGTGGATGAGGAACAGCAGGAGTAAAAATCCCATGAAGATCAGCCGTAAACACAGGACAGTTCAGTTTTGTCTGAATGTACTTTGTTGCATGATAGAGTATCACTCCATGTGATCGCAGAGCTTGGGGCCAGTGTCCCTGCGCCGTGACGCTCCGCATGGTGAAACGCTGAGATTTACAGCAATCTCTGCAGCCTCAGACGTTTTAATGTCACGGAGCGGCAGATAGGACAGTCACCCGGCGAAGCTCCTGGACGTGCACAGAGCAGGCAAAGTCTGCTGCCGGCACACCGATCCAGCCACGTGATGCATCTGAAAAAAAGGTCAAACTGCAGACGACAGAGCAAATTCCTTCACGGTGAGGCCCGGAGGCCAAACAATAGGGTTCATACAAAGCCACCGCCTTCTGCACCAGAGCCTGACGCCGCTCACATCACGGGAGAGCCAACAAGCTGTGACATAAAAGGGTCTGCAGAGACCCCAAGGGTGAGGAGACGCGTCAAAGCTTTGTGAAACTGCCCATATTAGGCTGGCGTCAGACGAGCACACTCATCACGTCCGTGTCGCCGCACAGTTTAACGTCCGTTATAAATCATGATCAATAGACCCACACAAAGAACATCCACACAGAAGTGCGGACGCACAACGGACGCAAGTTAGACAAGAACGTAAAGCCGCTAGAACGGACGTGCGGAGTGCGCCACAGCTGCATAGCTTTGCGTGTGAGTGATGGAACGTGGTCAGACGGACGGCATTTATACCGCCAGCATTTGACGGACAAAAATGTTAATTTTCCCTTCTACATCCATCAAAAAAAAAAAAAAAAAAAAAGTCACAAAAACAGACCGTGTGGCCACTAGCTTGTCGTCAGTCAGAACGTCCGTTGTGCAGATACACAGTATGCACTCGTCTGACCCGAGCCTTAGGGTCACTGAAAGGTCCTGGCGCAGCAACGTTTCCCGAACACCCCATTATTTCCAGCCAATCAGAGCTCACCATTTACACATTAGGAAGCCATCAATTCACATCAGATTGACACTAAATAGGTTTTTAATCCATCTCCAGTCCATCCCAAAGAGAGGGCACCGGGGGGGGGGGGGCGAAGGGGAAACGTATGCTGACCCGTCCAAAAAAAAAAGGGTGAGGGAACATGCACTGGCCAATCCCAAAAGAGAGGACGGGGGCGTGGGGGAACCTGTGTGCCGACCCATGCAAAAAGAGGGCGTGGGCGAACCTGTGTGCCGACCCATGCAAAAAGAGGGCGTGGGCGAACCTGTGTGCCGACCCATGCAAAAAGAGGGCGTGGGCGAACCTGTGTGCCGACCCATGCAAAAAGAGGGCGTGGGCGAACCTGTGTGCCGACCCATGCAAAAAGAGGGCGTGGGCGAACCGGTGTGCCGACCCATGCAAAAAGAGGGCGTGGGCGAACCGGTGTGCCGACCCATGCAAAAAGAGGGCGTGGGCGAACCGGTGTGCCGACCCATGCAAAAAGAGGGCGTGGGCGAACCGGTGTGCCGACCCATGCAAAAAGAGGGCGTGGGCGAACCGGTGTGCCGACCCATGCAAAAAGAGGGCGTGGGGAACCGGTGTGCCGACCCATGCAAAAAGAGGGCGTGGGGGAACCGGTGTGCCGACCCATGCAAAAAGAGGGCGTGGGGGAACCGGTGTGCCGACCCATGCAAAAAGAGGGCGTGGGGGAACCGGTGTGCCGACCCATGCAAAAAGAGGGCGTGGGGGAACCGGTGTGCCGACCCATGCAAAAAGAGGGCGTGGGGAACCGGTGTGCCGACCCATGCAAAAAGAGGGCGTGGGGGAACCGGTGTGCCGACCCATGCAAAAAGAGGGCGTGGGGGAACCGGTGTGCCGACCCATGCAAAAAGAGGGCGTGGGGGAACCGGTGTGCCGACCCATGCAAAAAGAGGGCGTGGGGGAACCGGTGTGCCGACCCATGCAAAAAGAGGGCGTGGGGGAACCGGTGTGCCGACCCATGCAAAAAGAGGGCGTGGGGAACCGGTGTGCCGACCCATGCAAAAAGAGGGCGTGGGGGAACCGGTGTGCCGACCCATGCAAAAAGAGGGCGTGGGGGAACCGGTGTGCCGACCCATGCAAAAAGAGGGCGTGGGGGAACCGGTGTGCCGACCCATGCAAAAAGAGGGCGTGGGGAACCGGTGTGCCGACCCATGCAAAAAGAGGGCGTGGGGGAACCGGTGTGCCGACCCATGCAAAAAGAGGGCGTGGGGGAACCGGTGTGCCGACCCATGCAAAAAGAGGGCGTGGGGAACCGGTGTGCCGACCCATGCAAAAAGAGGGCGTGGGGCCGGTGTGCCGACCCATGCAAAAAGAGGGCGTGGGGGAACCGGTGTGCCGACCCATGCAAAAAGAGGGCGTGGGGGACCGGTGTGCCGACCCATGCAAAAAGAGGGCGTGGGGAACCGGTGTGCCGACCCATGCAAAAAGAGGGCGTGGGGGAACGGTGTGCCGACCCATGCAAAAAGAGGGCGTGGGGGAACCGGTGTGCCGACCCATGCAAAAAGAGGGCGTGGGGGAACCGGGTGCCGACCCATGCAAAAGAGGGCGTGGGGGAACCGGTGTGCCGACCCATGCAAAAAGAGGGCGTGGGGGAACCGGTGTGGCCGACCCATGCAAAAAGAGGGCGTGGGGGAACCGGTGTGCCGACCCATGCAAAAAAGGGCGTGGGGGAACCGGTGTGCCGACCCATGCAAAAGAGGGCGTGGGGGAACCGGTGTGCCGACCATGCAAAAAGAGGGCGTGGGGGAACCGGTGTGCCGACCCATGCAAAAAGAGGGCGTGGGGGAACCGGTGTGCCGACCCATGCAAAAAGAGGGCGTGGGGAACCGGTGTGCCGACCCATGCAAAAAGAGGGCGTGGGGAACCGGTGTGCCGACCCATGCAAAAAGAGGGCGTGGGGAACCGGTGTGCCGACCCATGCAAAAAGAGGGCGTGGGGGAACCGGTGTGCCGACCCATGCAAAAAGAGGGCGTGGGGGAACGGTGTGCCGACCCATGCAAAAAAGAGGGCGTGGGGGAACCGGTGTGCCGACCCATGCAAAAAGAGGGTGTGGGGGGGAACCGGTGTGCGACCCATGCAAAAAGAGGGTGTGGGGGGGAACCTGTGTGCCGACCCATGCAAAAAGAGGGTGTGGGGGGGAACCTGTGTGCCGACCCATGCAAAAAAGAGGTGTGTGGGGGGGAACCGGTGTGCCGACCCATGCAAAAAAGAGGCGTGGGGGGAACCTGTGTGCCGAACCATGCAAAAAGAGGGCGTGGGGGGAACCTGTGTGCCGAACCATGCAAAAAGAGGGTGTGGGGGGGAACCTGTGTGCTGACCCATCCCAAAAAAAAAAAAAAAACAGGTGTAAGGGGGGGGGAACCTGTGTGCTGGCCTGTCCCAAAAAGGGGGTGCAAGAGGGGAGTGACAGGATGTGCTCCAGCCCATGCAAAAAGGGACACGCATGTTTTTCTGCCTCCAGCGAGTTAAGAGGAAAAGATCTCACAAGAACTAAAACTCCCAAAAGGCAAAATGCCGTCTGCAGCGACTACAAAAACACAAAAAAGGAGAGAAATGTCAGACACACCGGACAGAGACAAGGAAATAAAACCACCAATACTGGTCAGGGGGGTAAATACCAGTATGCGTCATCAACGACTACAGCAGAAATCATCATGTCAGTAAGTAATTACATCACGCCGCTCTGAATGACGGCTTTGGGTGCAGAGACCTGACAACGCCATGGCACATTAACCCCGTACTGACCTGTAGATCAACACAGGGACAACAGCAGAGTACACAATGCCTCCCATGTGAACGTGCATTGGCCAATCAGCACAGGCATGTATTGTTACAAGCCCTGAAGGCTTTCCAGCAGGCTGTCCTGCTATGGAAGGAGGTCGCAGGGCCTAGGGACACCCAGCAAGGAAAAAAACAGAAGCTCTGCTCACCTGAATCATTTAATGGTGAATAGCGTGTCCTTTTTATAAAATGTGTTATCCTTTCTGGCGGCTCTACGGCCAAGAGATCTTCATGCCAGGACGAGCCGCGCATATAGACTATACTATGTGACCAGTAAGGCTGGGTGTACACTAGGCGTTTATTGTGCGCATTAAGACGCACTTACTGGCGTGCGTGCAGCATATAATTTGTGCGGATAGAAAAGATCACGCATAACGCGCGCTGAAGATGTCCATCATGGAAACACCAAGGCTTGCACTAGGATTGACACAATGTTGGCCGCATGCTGAATGTCAAATGCCCAGCTTTTTCTTTCCCATGTGACTCAAATTCAGTTTTTACGACATGTGTCAAAATGAACGCATCTTCTGGTGGCTACCATCTCTCCCGTCATTTTTAACGCACGGGTGTGTTTAACGTGCGCTAGTGCGTTAAAAAAAAAAAAAAAGCCTAGTGTGCACCCGGCCTAAGATGTGAATATAGAGCATTATGGCCTCAATATACACGGACCCCTCTGTGGCATTAGTAGGGTGGTCTTTAAGGGTCCTGACTGAGCCTTACTACAAGTCATACAGGGACAGAAAGCCACCAGGCCATGATCACCAGACACATAGCACGCAGGGTCTTACCGGCTGCGCTGGGTCACCGGAGTGTTCAGAGCAGGGTTAAAGAGCGTCTGAGGCAGCGGCGGTGTGTTTCACGATGCAGGAGAGATACTCCGACACAAGAGCTGCCGGGACACAGTAATCCACCTGTGACAGTTACCGGCAGAGAGGCGGCGCGGTGCCAGGCAGGTGCACTGGGTGGGGGAACCGGTTCTCCCAGCACGCACGTCACACGCGCTTTCTCTTTGATACAAAGTCACCCATCACCTCGCACAAAGCCCGGGGCCCCGAGAGCCGCAAATCCCTCCCCTGGGTTTGTAAATGGGGGTCGGGGGCACTGGCACCCACCCTAAAAGAGTTAAAAAGGGTGAGAAGATGAAGAGCGTCAAATGCAAAACAAACAAGGATCAGGCCTTTCACCCACAAGAGAAAGTCTAACGCTCCAGGACAGCGAGTCAGCCAACACCGGCACATAGGCAGGACTGGGTGACCGGTACCGGCTGCGCCCAACACTGTCACATTAACCCCCAAAATTAGACAAAAAGGGCACACCTCACCAAGAGCCACTTCTACCCAGGAGAACAACAAACCTGGATTACCCACTGCAACCAGCGCCAACCTAACCCCCACACCCAGGACACCAGCGACCATGGCAGATGCCAACCATTAAAAAATATCAACGTGACTCAGTGACCTGGCTGGCAGGATGTGTATACACCGGGCAACCTCACCCATCTGTGCCCAGGAGACTGGCAAACAAGGCAGAGATGCTGCTCAGAGTGATGGGGCATAACCCTCACCATGCCAACCTGTGCCCAGGAAAATGCCAGAACACAGGTCTGCTCTGTATTGGCCTGAAATGGGGCGCAGGACCAACACCACCTCACCCTAAAAAGAGGGATGCAAGACTATACGTATACTACACGTTACAGGTTTTGCAATCCCCCATTAGCATCCAGGGGGTCTGAGGGTCACTAACTCCCACGACTCCCCATAAATTATTGAACCCCCAAATGGGAGGGGTTTCACCCACAGCCCCAAACTGATCCCCCCCCCTCCACCTAATGATGGCACTTAGTACCCCCAAAAATCACCTGTATCCCACTAATGATGGACCCCGGGGGTCTCTACACAGAGCTCTCACCCGGGGCCCTGTCAGTGAGGGGGGGGGTCTCTCTCCCCCAGGGCCCTGTCAGTGAGGAGGGGGGGGGGGTCTCTTCCCCAGGGCCCTGTCAGTGAGGAGGGGGGGGGGGTCTCTCTCCCCCAGGCCCTGTCAGTGAGGAGGGGGGGGGTGTCTCTCCCCCAGGGCCCTGTCAGTGAGGAGGGGGGGGGTGTCTCTCCCCCAGGGCCCTGTCAGTGAGGAGGGGGGGGGTGTCTCTCCCCAGGGCCCTGTCAGTGAGGAGGGGGGGGGTGTCTCTCCCCCAGGGCCCTGTCAGTGAGGAGAGGGGGGGTGTCTCTCTCCCCCAGGGCCCTGTCAGTGAGGAGGGGGGGGGTGTCTCTCCCCAGGGCCCTGTCAGTGAGGAGGGGGGGGTCTCTCTCCCCCAGGGCCCTGTCAGTGAGGAGGGGGGGGGGTCTCTCTCCCCCAGGGCCCTGTCAGTGAGGAGGGGGGGGGGTCTCTCTCCCCGGGGCCTGTCAGTGAGGAGTGGGGGGGGGGTCTCTCTCCCCGGGGCCCTGTCAGTGAGGGGGGGGTCTCTCTCCCCCGGGGCCCTGTCAGTGAGGGGGGGGTCTCTCTCCCCCGGGGCCCTGTCAGTGAGGGGGGGGGTCTCTCCCCCGGGGCCCTGTCAGTGAGGGGGGGGGGTCTCTCTCCCCCGGGGCCCTGTCAGTGAGGGGGGGGTCTCTCTCCCCCGGGGCCCTGTCAGTGAGGGGGGGTCTCTCTCCCCGGGGCCCTGTCAGTGAGGGGGGGTCTCTCTCCCCCGGGGCCCTGTCAGTGAGGGGGGGTCTCTCTCCCCCGGGGCCCTGTCAGTGAGGGGGGGTCTCTCTCCCCGGGGCCCTGTCAGTGAGGGGGGGTCTCTCTCCCCCGGGGCCCTGTCAGTGGGGGGGGGTCTCTCCCCCGGGGCCCTGTCAGTGAGGGGGGGTCTCTCTCCCCGGGGCCCTGTCAGTGAGGGGGGGGTCTCTCTCCCCCGGGGCCCTGTCAGTGAGGGGGGGTCTCTCTCCCCCGGGGCCCTGTCAGTGAGGGGGGGTCTCTCTCCCCCGGGGCCCTGTCAGTGGGGGGGGGTCTCTCTCCCCGGGGCCTGTCAGTGAGGGGGGGTCTCTCCCCCGGGGCCCTGTCAGTGAGGGGGGGTCTCTCTCCCCGGGGCCCTGTCAGTGAGGGGGGTCTCTCTCCCCCGGGGCCCTGTCAGTGAGGGGGGGTCTCTCTCCCCGGGGCCCTGTCAGTGAGGGGGGGGTCTCTCTCCCCGGGGCCCTGTCAGTGAGGGGGGGTCTCTCTCCCCGGGGCCCTGTCAGTGAGGGGGGGTCTCTCTCCCCGGGCCCTGTCAGTGAGGGGGGGTCTCTCTCCCCCGGGGCCCTGTCAGTGAGGGGGGGGTCTCTCTCCCCGGGGCCCTGTCAGTGAGGGGGGGTCTCTCTCCCCGGGGCCCTGTCAGTGAGGGGGGGGTCTCTCTCCCCGGGGCCCTGTCAGTGAGGGGGGGGTCTCTCTCCCCGGGGCCCTGTCAGTGAGGGGGGGGGTCTCTCTCCCCCGGGGCCCTGTCAGTGAGGGGGGGGTCTCTCTCCCCCGGGGCCCTGTCAGTGAGGGGGGGGTCTCTCTCCCCCGGGGCCCTGTCAGTGAGGGGGGGGTCTCTCTCCCCGGGGCCCTGTCAGTGAGGGGGGGGTCTCTCTCCCCGGGGCCCTGTCAGTGAGGGGGGGTCTCTCTCCCCCAGGGCCCTGTCAGTGAGGGGGGGGTCTCTCTCCCCCGGGGCCCTGTCAGTGAGGGGGGGTCTCTCTCCCCCGGGGCCCTGTCAGTGAGGGGGGGGGTCTCTCCCCCGGGGCCCTGTCAGTGAGGGGGGGGTCTCTCCCCCGGGGCCCTGTCAGTGAGGGGGGGGGTCTCTCTCCCCGGGCCCTGTCAGTGAGGGGGGTCTCTCTCCCCGGGGCCCTGTCAGTGAGGGGGGGTCTCTCTCCCCCGGGCCCTGTCAGTGAGGGGGGGGGGGTCTCTCTCTCCCCCGGGGCCCCGTCAGTGAGTGGAGGGGGTCTCTCTCTCTCCCCCGGGGCCCGTCAGTGAGGGGGGGCTCTCTCCCCCGGGGCCCTGTCAGTGAGGGGGGGGTCTCTCTCCCCGGGGCCCTGTCAGTGAGGGGGGGTCTCTCTCCCCCGGGGCCCTGTCAGTGAGGGGGGGGTCTCTCTCTCCCCGGGGCCCTGTCAGTGGGGGGGTCTCTCTCCCCCAGGGCCCTGTCAGTGAGGGGGGGGTCTCTCTCCCCCGGGGCCCTGTCAGTGAGGGGGGGTCTCTCTCCCCCGGGGCCCTGTCAGTGAGGGGGGGGGTCTCTCTCCCCCGGGGCCCTGTCAGTGAGGGGGGGTCTCTCTCCCCCGGGCCCTGTCGGGGCCCTGTCAGTGGGGGGGGGGGTCTCTCTCCCCGGGGCCCTGTCAGTGAGGGGGGGTCTCTCCCCCGGGCCCTGTCAGTGAGGGGGGGGGGTCTCTCTCTCCCCCGGGCCCCGTCAGTGAGTGGAGGGGGGTCTCTCTCTCTCCCCCGGGGCCCGTCAGTGAGGGGGGGTCTCTCCCCCGGGGCCCTGTCAGTGAGGGGGGGGGTCGGTCTCCCCCGGGGCCTGTCAGTGAGGGGGGGGGGTCTCCCCCGGGGCCCTGTCAGTGAGGGGGGGGGGGTCTCTCCCGGGGTCCTGTCAGTGAGGGGGGGGGGTCGGTCTCCCCCGGGGCCCTGTCAGTGAGGGGGGGGGGGTCGGTCTCCCCCGGGGCCTGTCAGTGAGGGGGGGGGTCGGTCTCCCCCGGGGCCCTGTCAGTGAGGGGGGGGTCTCTCTCCCCCGGGCCCTGTCAGTGAGGGGGGGGGTCTCTCTCCCCGGGGCCCTGTCAGTGAGGGGGGGGTCTCTCTCCCCCGGGCCCTGTCAGTGAGGGGGGGGTCTCTCCCCCGGCCCTGTCAGTGAGGGGGGGGGGGTCCTCTCTCCCCGGGGCCCGTCAGTGAGTGGAGGGGGGTCTCTCTCTCCCCCGGGGCCCGTCAGTGAGGGGGGGTCTCTCTCCCCCGGGGCCCTGTCAGTGAGGGGGGGTCGGTCTCCCCCGGGGCCCTGTCAGTGAGGGGGGGGGGTCTCCCCCGGGGCCCTGTCAGTGAGGGGGGGGGGGTCTCTCCGGGGTCCTGTCAGTGAGGGGGGGGGGTCGGTCTCCCCCGGGCCCTGTCAGTGAGGGGGGGGGGGTCGTCTCCCCCGGGCCCTGTCAGTGAGGGGGGGGGTCGGTCTCCCCCGGGGCCCTGTCAGTGAGGGGGGGGGGTCATTCCATGTTACCCTGTTTGGGGAGAATGACAGACACCGCCCCGGGGGACCCCATCACTGCAGAGCCCCCCCCCTATGAAAGCAGGGCCCCGTGTCTGTCACACAGAAAGCCCAACCCGAGTGAGCCCCAACCCCCACAGGCCTGGCACCATCCCCGTGTCGCACGGCCTGTCTCCCCTCCGCCACGCCCGGCTCTCCCGCTCACCTTGCAGCTGCTCACGGTCGTCGCATGTCGGCCCAGGACGCAGTGAGAAGGCGCGGGAGTCGGTGTGCGGCTGCGCGAAGCCCCTGGTCCAGGCTGCAGATGCTCACACAAGGCCCGAGTCCAGGCCGCGTCGCCGGAGACTCCCAGGGGCTCTTTAAATACGAGCTATAAATACTACCGCATCGTTCTGCCGACGTCACGCAGCAGCAAGCGCTGCCATTGGCAGGCGGGCAGTTTCGCGGGGATGGCAACGCCTAGGCACACGCCCCTCGTGCCCCGCCCTCCCATGACGCCTAACAACTTCCCCGAGGGCAAAGAGAGCGGGCTCTGACGTGAGAGGGTTAAATCACATGCTCGTCGTCACCCCGGGGAGCAAAGGGTTAAATTGGAACATTACCGCATTCTTACTACGGGGAAGGGCTAGCCCACAGCGGCTTAAACCGGACAAATGATCCCTTCATAGAATGGCTCACACCGGCATTACCTCATAAAACGACCCATACTGGAATAGACTGGGTTAAGAGAGAATTACCTCATAAAATGCCTTATACCGATATCTACAGGGTTAAAAGCGAGAATTACTTCATAAAATGACCCATACTGGAATACACTGGGTTAAAAGCGAGAATTACCTCATAAAATGGCTTATACCGATATCTACAGGGTTAGAAGGGAGAATTACCTCATAAAATGACCCATACTGGAATAGACTGGGTTAAGAGAGAATTACCTCATAAAATGCCTTATACCGATATCTACAGGGTTAAAAGCGAGAATTACTTCATAAAATGACCCATACTGGAATACACTGGGTTAAAAGCGAGAATTACCTCATAAAATGACCCATACTGGAATACACTGGGTTAAAACCGAGAATTACCTCATAAAATGGCTTATACCGATATCTTCAGGGTTAGAAGGGAGAATTACCTCATAAAATGACCCATACTGGAATAGACTGGGTTAAGAGAGAATTACCTCATAAAATGACCCATACTGGAATAGACTGGGTTAAGAGAGAATTACCTCATAAAATGGCTTATACCGATATCTACAGGGTTAAAAGCGAGAATTACCTCATAACATGGCTTACACCGATATCTACAGGGTTAAAAGCGAGAATTACCTCATAAAATGACCCATACTGGAATAGACTGGGTTAAAACCGAGAATTACCTCATACTGGGATGCAGAGAGTTAAAAACGTGAATTACTTCACAAAGTGACTCATACTGGGGTAGACCGGGTTAAAAGCGAGAATTAGGTAATAAAAATGACACATACCTGGTTAAAAAGGATTAAAAGTGAGTACCCCCCCCCCAAATCCTGCCTGAGCCCCGTGAAGCAGATTGTACATCAAATGCTTATGCCGGCTATTGAATACGGAGATGTAGTGTATGCAGCCGCACCGCAAACACACCTTCATAAACTTACTACATTGTATAACTGTGACGATTTCCCAGGAGAGACCTGGTAGGATGCCTGGTAACAAACCTCTAACCCTCCAATCCTTCGGATGGTCGGGACCACTAAACCTAACCTCTAGCAGCCACACAGGCCAGAGAGACAGCACCAGCAATATACACCAAAGATCAATCTAAGTTTGTACTGCACTATAGTGTATGGCAGGATGGAAGCGCACCAGCAGTAACAAGCAGCAGAATATACCAGACGGGCACAGAGCAAGGGTAGTAATAACAAAACCAGGTCAGCAACGTTTAGACACTTGTACTGCACTATGGTATTCGGTGAGAATCGGCACACACCAGCAGCACCAGGAGGCAAACAGAACAGGCAGGGAGTACACAGAGAGAATAGTCGAATGGCAGGCAAAGTCGGCAACGGATCGGGTCCTAAGAACAAGCAGGGTCAGTAACAAGTATACAAATAGTTTCAGTAAGCTAGCGATGCGGGAATGAGACTGCATGGCGAGGCGCCGCGTCATCGCGCCCCGCCCCCTGATTGATTGTATCCATGCCGGGTGCCGCCGGAGCTCCCGGCACCCGGCCAACCGGCGGAAGCATGCGTCCAGGGTCCCCCTGCGAGCTCCCCGGGACCCTGGACGTCACATAACCCCCCTCCCACAGGTGGCCACTGGACGACCACCAGGCGCAGAGGGATGGGCAGCATGGAACTGACGTACCAAACGAGGCGCATAGACCTCACTGGCTGGCAACCAAGCCCTATCTTCAGGACTGTGACAGTGCACGTTGTCACTGTGCAATTTGGAGGCGGCTGTGGGCTTGCCTACAGACTATGGCCCAGCAGGTAAATGGGAGATTTTGGGTCTGTTTGCCATCTCCTGCAACCATCAGACACATGGCACACAGTGCAAAGTATTTCTGCAGTCACCGGTTCATCTGAACCAGGTGAACCATGCTTTTGGTAGCTGCGCATCTGGTACTATTATGGGCTACTTTTTCATATTAGCCCAGCTGATTTAAATGTATTATTTCTTGCCAGATAGTGACTGTTTCCCTCTGGAAAAATATGTGTTTAAATGGCTGGAGACAGAATGGAGTTTCTACAATGTTATCTGTGTGTTTGAATAGACTGTAATCTGCTGGCACCCATTGTCAGAAACAACATGGGTTTACCTCAGGGAGATCATGCCAAACTAATCTTATTGACTTTTTTGATTGGGTAACAAAAATATTAGACACAGGTGGTGCAGTAGACATTGCTTATTTAGATTTCAGTAAGGCTTTTGATACTGTTCCGCATAGAAGGCTTATCAATAAATTGCAATCTTTGAGCTTGGATTCCAATATTGTTGAATGGATTAGGCAGTGGCTGAGTGACAGGCAACAGAGGGTTGTGGTAAATGGAGTTTATTCGGCACAAGGTCTTGTTACCAGTGGGGTACCTTAGGGGTCAGTACTTGGACCCATTCTCTTTAATATTTTTATTAGTGATATTGCAGAAGGTATTAATGGTAAAGTATGTCTTTTTGCTGATGACACAAAGATTTGCAACAGGGTTGACGTTCCTGGAGGGATCAGCCAAATGACAAATGATTTAGGTAAACTAAAAAAATGGTCGGAGCTGTGGCAATTGAGTTTTAATGTGGATAAGTGCAAGATAATACACCTGGGACGTAAAAACTCAAGGGCTGAATATAGAATATTTGATACAGTCCTAACCTCAACATCTGAGGAAAGGGATTAGGGGTTATTATTTCAGAGGATCTAAGGGTAAGTAGTCAATGTAATAGAGCAGCAGGAAATGCTGGCAGAATGCTTGGAAATGCTGGCAGAATGCTTGGTTGTGTAGGGAGAGCCTGTATTAGCAGTAGGAAAAGGGAAGTGCTCATGCCACTGTACAGAGCACTGGTGAGACCTCACTTGGAGTACTGTGTGCAGTACTGGAGACCGTATCTCCAGAAGGATATAGACATCTTAGAGAGAGTTCAGAGAAGGGCTACTAAAATGGTGTACGGCTTGAAGGAGAAAAGTTACCAGGAAAGGCTTAATGATCTTAACATGTACAGCTTGGAAAAAAGACGAGACAGAGGAGATATGATAGAAACATTTAAATACGTAAAGGGAATCCACGAGGTAGAGGAAGGGAGTATATTTAAACGGAAACAAAGTAGCAAAACAAGAGGACATAGTCTTAGATTAGAGGGGCAAAGGTTTAAAAGTAACATCAGGAAGCATTATTTTACTGAGAGGGTGGTGGATACATGGAACAGCCTTCCAGTTGAAGTGGTAGAGGCCAAAACAATAATTGAATTTAAGCAGGCATGGGATAGGCATATGTCTTAGGTTAAGAATAGGGATGTGCGTTTCGGGTTTCGGAATTTTCACGAAATTTCCCGATTCGTGTTTTCGGATGCGGACGATTTTCCGAAAATTTTTAGATCCGAAAATGGCAGATCCGAAAAGTTTTCCGAGCCGAAACGAAATATTTTCCGAATTTTCGAATGTACTTGAAATGTGTCAAATCGAAATTTATTGCTTTGAAACGAGGAGAACAGACGTTCCGAAAAAACGAAAATTTTCGAAAATACGAAAAGTCGATACAAAAACGAGCTAAGTGACACGAAAATACGAAAAATGGTCGAAATTCCGAAACCATTTACATTTCCGAAAAACGAAAATTTCCGAAAATACGAAAAGTCGATACAAAAAGCGTGCTAAGTGACACGAAAATATGAAAAAATGGTCGAAATTCCGAAAAAAAAATGTACCCGAAAAACGAGTCGAGTCGACCCGAATCGAAACAGAAATCAGTCGAAACGAGCCGAATCGAAAAGTTTAAAAATCCGAAAATTCAAATTGAATCGAACCGAAAACAAAATCTGTGCACAATCCTAGTTAAGAAAGGTTATGTAATGTTTACTGTACTGTCTACCTAATGGAATTAGATTTCTTATTTCAAGAAGTCAATGTTTGTGCAATTATCTGTATCAGTTGTGATTAGGTCCTCCGAGAACAGTGGTTCTCAAACCTGTCCTCGGGACCCCCAACCAGGCCAGATTTTGCAGATCACCTTTGGGAAATGCAGACTGAATGCTGCAATCACTGAGCAGCAAATCATATCACCTGTGCTGTGCTTCAGATATCTGGCAAACCTGGCCTGGTTGGGGGTCCTGAGGACAGGTTTGAGAACCACTGTCCTAGAAGAAGTGGTGATTGTTTATATGTAAATGACTTCTGTCTGCCCACTGTGCCAAGGAAAGACTCCAGGTCTACAGCTTTGGCTTATTTCTGGGGGTGCTAGCCAGGCTCGCTACATGCACCAGGCTTTGAGCTGAGGTCTAGAGAAAGGCGTGAGAATCACGAGGACAAACTGGGTGTCCAGCGAGGAAGCAGCATTTGGCAGATGTGACCCTGTCCGGACACAGAAATCTGTTACAAGGACCATAACCCTTCCAGTCAACCAGGTACTGCAAAATGCGCCTGACCACTCGTGACTTCAGGATGGCACGGACCTCGTATTCCTCCTCACCTTGAGACGAACAGGTGGAGGAGGCACGTTAACTCTGGTGTACCTGTTGTGTTGTTTGTGAGAGGCATGAGAAGGCTGACATGGAGCACATTGCGTATGTGAAGATGCGGGGGCAACGCTAGAGCATATGACACGGGATTTACTCTACGTAACACCTTGTATGGACCAATAAACCTGGGAGCCATTTTCATGGATGGAGCCAGAAGTTTAATATTACGTGTGGAAAGCCAGACTCTATCCCCTGCTACATACACAGGAGCAGGCTTTCTATGTCTGTCTGCTTTCTCCTTCTGCCTTTTTATTCTGGTCTCCATGGCTTCCCTAATCTTTTCCCAGGTTACTTTCAAGGAAGCCAGGTGCTCATCCAGAGCTGGCATGGTGGTATCCTGAAAGCTAGATGGAAGCACTGGAGGATCAACACCATACACAGTTTGAAATGGGAAATGACCTGTGGTCTCACTGACTGCGTTATTTAAGGTATACTCTGCCCAGGGCAGGAGATCAGACCATTCATTCTGCTTTTCGGGATACAAAGCAGCGCAGGTATTGCTCGACATTCTGATTTGCCTTTTCAGCTGCCCCATTGGTCTGAGGGTGGTAGGCAGATGAGAAGTTCAACTGGATACCCAGATTGTCACTAGAGATGTGCACCGATTTATTTTTCGGCTCGTTTCGGTTTTTTTCGTTCAGATTTTGTAACTTTTCGTTTCAGATCGTTTCAGACGATTTTCTTTTCGGCTCATTTTGTTTCGGCTCGTTTTTCGTATCGACTTTTTTTTTTGTGATTTCGGCCATTTTCGTGTTATCGGATCGGCTCGTTTTTCGTATCGACATTTTTTTCGTGATATCGTAAATTTTCGTGTTTTCGTTTCGTCTGTTCTCCTCGTTTCAAAGTGTCTATTCCTTTTGACTTAAACTAATGTTTTTTCGGATCTGATATTTCTGTCGATACGGTAATTCTGTCGATACGGTAATTCTGCCAATGCTATCGTTTTTTTATTAAATAAAGATCCTTTTTTTCTTATGAATATGCATTGCACAACTTTATTTAACCCTTTCGCTGCTGAGGCTTTTCACACCTCTGTGCTGAGGTCATTTTTACCGGTTTTGCTCATCATGTTTAAACGTGTTTTGAAGGCTTATTTTAGTATATGACCCAGACATAATATATATCGTTCTTTCCGTCAGACTCGGCAGATTCATAATATTTCATTATTATATGTATACGTCATGACCTGTCTGTATATTATAACAAAAAATGCAATAAAATATGTATTTTCAATAATTTACAATGTGTAAAGTGTTTTTTTTCACATTTTAACATGCGAGCAATTGCGGTTATATTTTGTATGGGGTGCGCTTGTTAAAAAAATTAGAGATGGGGTCTCGTTACATTTTTTTTTGGGGAAAATTAGACGATTTTTAACAAACGCACCGCATACAAAAATCGTTAGTGCAGCATCATTGTTCACATTATAATTGAAATGGGAACAATATTGCTACACTAACCAACCAAAAAAAAGAAAAAAAATGTTTATTTTTTTTATATAATTTTTTAGAAAAAAATTTTTTTTTTTACAAAAACTTTCACAGTCGTGTTTGGTATCGTTGGAACGGCCATGCTCTGGCCAATCCAACAATACCAAACTTTAACCCCTAGCTGCCATGGATCGGGAGATAGGGAGTTCATTGGAACCCCCTATCTCCACCGTTGGTGGCAGCTAGGGGTTAACTCCAGGACTGGGGTCATCGTGCTATGCACGATGACGCCAGTCCTCAGGGGGAGTTCCCGGAGGCTTGGCCGACATCCAAGATGTCGGCCAGCTCCGGGAAAGGATCACGAACCGGCGCTTTTCAGCGCTGATTCGTGATCCGGCACCCCAGTGGTTAATGCCAGGTACCATTTGGAAGGGCAGGCTGTGCCCTTCCAAATGGTGCCTGGGTTAACCCCCGCAACGCCGCCGATCGGGAGGGAGAGAGGTCCGAAGGACCTCCCCCCCCTCCCTTTCAGGCGCCTCCTCCGCACATGCGGGGGGGCGCCTGAATTAGGTGTCATCGCGTCGCCGCTATGACACCTAATGTCCCCGCCGGGCTCCCGAGTGCTGGGCTGACATCCAAGATGTCAGCCCGCACCGGGGGGGCGCAGCAATCCGCCGGAATCCAGCGGATTGCTGCCTCCTGTGCTCGGACGCGCTGAGCGCGTCCGTAGCACAGGAGAACCACTTGGCTGGACGCGCTGAGCGCGTCCATAGCAGCCAAGTGGTTAATCATATTAAAATGGTATGAAAGGAACAAAAATTTAATTAACCCTTTCGCTGACCTGACCGTTAGAAAATCTGACTGCCTATATGTTTAACGGCAGATTTATTGTATCCGATAGAGTAAGTCTTTCGTTCGTTAAACATATAGGCAGTCAGATTGTCTAACAGTCAGGATCAGGACGCTGGACAGCAACAGTACTATCCAGCGTCCTGAAAGTTAAAAAATCGTAATGTATATATGATTAACGGCCGCACGGACATACTCTATCCAAAGTTCCGATGTGGAACATCGGGACTGGATAGATTTCGACTATCCAAAAGCTAAAACAATAAAATAGTCGAAATCTATCCAAAGTCCCAATGTTTCACATCGGGATGTCGGATAGAGTAAATTCTGGAGTTAACCCCCTAGTTGCCACCAATGGTGGAGATAGGGGGTTCCAATGAACCCCCTATCTCCCGATCCGTGGCAGCTAGGGGTTAATGTTTGGTAGCGTTGGATCGGCCAGAGCATGGCCTTTCCAACCATATCAAACATGACCATGTTAAACGTTGAGAAAAATATAAAAAAATTAAATTTAAATAAAAAAATATCAAAAAATATTTCTTTTTTTTAAAAAAAATATATTTTGTTTTGTTTTGCTAATGCAGCAATATTGTTCCCATTCAATAATAATGTGAACAATGATGCTGCACTAACGATTTTTATATGGGTTGCGTTTGTTAAAAATCGTGTAATTTTCACCCAAAAAAATGTATTTAACAAGTCCCCCATCTCTAATTTTTTTAACAAGCGCAACTCATAGAAAGTATAACCGTAAATGCTCGCATGTTAAAATGTGAAAAAAACCCACTTTACTCCTTGTAAATTATTGAAAATTCTAATTTTATTGCATTATAAGTTATAATATACAGACAGGATACATATACATATAACAGAGACGTATACATTAATTATACCGCAGAGAGGCGCTTCCCCGCAGTGTGTGATTCATATGCTGCACTAATTATACCGCAGAGAGGCGCTTCCCCGCAGTGTGTGATTCATATGCTGCACTAATTATACTGCAGGGAGGCGCTTCCCCACAGTGTGCGGATTCATATGCTGCATTAACCACTTGACTGCTAAGGACGCGCTCAGCGCGTCCTGCAAAGTGCTCCTCCTGTGCTATGGACGCGCTCAGCGCGTCCTAGCACATGAGGCAGCAATCAGCCGGGATTCCGGCCAATTGCTGCGCCCCCCAGTTTTGTTAATGCAGCAATATTGTTCCCATTTCAATTATAATGTGAACAATGATGCTGCACTAAGGATTTTTGTATGGGGTGCATTTGTTAAAATTGCGTAATTCTCCCCCAAAAAAATTGTAACAAGTCCCCCATTACTAATTTTTTTAACAAGCGCAATTCATATAAAATATAACCGCAAACGCTTGCATGTTAAAATGTGAAAAAAAACACTTTCCACTTTGTAAATTATTGAAAATTTAAGTTTTGTTGCATTTTTTGTTATAATATACATACAGACAGGACATAATGTATACATATAATAATGATATATTATGAATCTGCCGAGTCTGCCGGAAAGAATGATATAAAATATGTCGGGGTCATATAATAAAATAAGGCTTCAAAACACGTTTAAACATGATGAGCAAAACCGGTAAAAATGAGCTTAGCACACAGGCGTGAAATGCCTCAGCAGCGAAAGGGTTAGTTTTTTGTTTTTTTACCCCTGTTTTAAATCATTTTATTTGGGGTTTTTCGTTTCATATAATTTTGATCAATTTTTTTTCCATTTTAAAACCTTTTGTTCTGGTTTTTATTTTTAAAGTCAGACCACTTGGGTCAGTTTTTTAGCGGTTTTTAAATCGTTTTGTTAATTTTTGTTCCTTTCATACCATTTTAATATGATTAAATAAAGTTGTGCAATGCATATTCATAAGAAAAAAATGATCTTTATTTAATAAAAAACGATGGAATCGTCAGAATTACCATATCGACAGAATTATCGTATCGACAGAAATATCAAATCATTGGAAACGATACGGGAATTACGAAATCAGCAATGGAACCGAAAAATACGATGACCGAAATGGAACCGAAATCACGAATGGAACGAAAATGAATTGCTATTTTACACATTTCACGTCCATACGAAAATTATTAAATTTTTTCGTTTCAGATCGGAATTCGTTTCGTTTCAGCCATTTTCGGATCCAATCCGATTGGGAAATTCGGCAGGAATCCAAGGCACCAAATTAGCCTGATTCGTGAAAAAAAACGAATCGGTCCGAAACGCACATCCCCAATTGTCACAGAAGCCTCTCCAAAACCTGGATGCAAATGGAGTGCCTCTATCTGACACAATGCCTAGAGGAACCCCATGAAGCCTGACAACATTTTGGATAAAGACTGGCATCAATTCCATGGCGGATGGCAACTTGGCGAGTGGCACAAAATGGACCATTTTGGAAAACCTATCAACAATAGTGAGTATGACTGTGTTATTGTGGGATACCGGAAGATCAGTGATGAAATCCATAGATAGCTGTGCCCAAGGTCTCTCAGGAACAGGCAGAGGTTGGAGTAACCCAATGGGTAAGGTTTTGGGTTTTTTCTTCTGCAACAAACCTCACTTGTGGCAATATAGTCCTTAACATCTTTACGCATCCCTGGCCACCAGAACTGTTTCTCTAGTGTGGCTATGGTTTTCTTTATTCCCATATGCCCAAACGGTTTGCTGTCATGATGAACCAACATAACCTGTACCCATCTGTCACGACCTAGTCCTAGCTAAGCTAATTGCGACGCGCGAAAGGAGAAAGTACAAGGGGATACAGCTCCAAGCCTCTGGACTTACTAACTCTACCCGCTCACAGGGCCCCAAGTTATGCCAACCTAACCCCGTTACACAGTACCCACCCTTTCGAATGTATACACTGCCACCACGAAAGTAATAGGGAACTCTCAAAACCCCACTAGCTGTATACCACCCCAATCCTGAAGCCCAACCATATGCAGCTAATATATATATATATATATATATATACACCCCAAATGTTAAATATTACAGTAACGATACCTAAGCGATTGCATTCGTGAAGCATGAATTATCTAGATCAAGACAGTACTGATTTTAAAGTTTTAATGGAAGATAAAAAAATACAACTTTACACAGTGCCAGTATCACATAAAAAAGATATTTGAAAACGTGCAAATACAGTTCTTGAAATAAAATGGGACTTACATAGAAAACCTTGAAAAATCTTGCATTAGGTTGCTTCTATGGGTATTCCAGATTTCAAATGTCCCAGCAGAAGATTCTTTGGATGTTACCCTCTCCAAGTCTTTTATCGAAATACCCCGAGTTTTGGGTGAGTCTGCTATAGAAAAAGCTTGCCCCTCACCTTCTTTCCCAACCATTTGGTTCCCGGATCAAGTTTCCCTTCAGCTCTAGAGAGCAGATCAGATAAGAGGGTTGGAAAAACCAGTGGCCTGGCTTTGCAAACTCCATTGCAAAGACCAGAGAAACAAAACCCACACCAATTCTGCGTTTAAAATCTTGCATAAAATGATGCCTGTTTGTGACACTATCCTCTTCAGGAACAAAGAGCCTGCAAGGTGGCTTCTCGACAGGAGCAGTTCCCTGAACCCGTTGTAACCTATCGAGCAACGGAGAAGACACAGAAACCAGGGTGGTGGTGAGAATTCTCTCCAGGGGAACAATCGGATTCTGGCCGAACACATGTTGTTCATATGTCTCGAACTGCCGGGACAGGGAATCAGCCTTAGTATTCTAGGACCCAGGATGATATCTAAGTACATAATTGAAACTTGACAGAAAAAGAGACCATCTGGCCTGCCTGGCATTCAGACGTTTGGCATCACCAATGTAAATGAGATTTTTATGATCGGTAATGATGACAACAGGATCTTTAGACCCCTCTAGCAGATGGCGCCATTCTTCTAGAGCTGACACCACGGCGAGCAATTCCCTGTTACCAATATCATAATTTTGTTCTGCAGATGACAATTTTCTGGAAAAGAAACCACAGGGATGCATGGGTTTTTTAGAGCTCTCCCTCTGTGACAGGACTGCGCCTATGCCGATTTCAGAGGCATCTACCTCCAGCTGAAACGGCGCATCTGACACTGGATGTTGCAGGACGGGTGCCGTGTTGAATGCCTCCTTGAGCTCCTCAAAAGCCTGTGTAGCGCTGTGATAGTTTATGTGGATGTATTTAACTGTTGCTACCACTAGAGGGAGACAGAGCCTAGAGATGTTATGAGCAATGCTGGACTAAAGGACTTCATCTCCCATAACCCTTTGTAAGAAGGACAGGAAGTGGACGTGGCTCGGGCTGTCACCTACTACCTTCCGCCGAGCGATTAGGAGAGAAACCAAGTTCCAGCAGGACCCCGAGTGAGGAGGCCGCAACGATCGATTGGGAGTGCAGGCGGCGGATCTGTGTTCTTGTTGCAGAGAATTGTCAAGCGGAGAGCAGATTCTTTGGCACCAAGTTCCAATCTAAAGCGGAGAGAGATCCTTTGGTCGAGGCTTCGGTTCTGGACACTTCGTTCGACGGATGGGTGAGAGGCCTCAAGGCCTACGGTTCCGAAGTGAAAGTGCGCAGTTGGTTAATTGCTTCAATCCACAGGGCCCCAACGTTGACTAGTCGAAGAAAATTTTATTCGTTCACTGGCCAGTTGAATATAGTACCCGGGTACCCTAAGACACCATTTTGAGCTCTTTTGAACGGGACTTAAACTCGCGAATCGAGGTATTAACTAGCGATGAGCCAAACACCCCCGTGTTCGGTTCGCATTCGAACAATTTCAAAAGTTCGAATTCGAACACGAACCGAATTCAATGCAAGTCAATGGGACTCGAAAGTTCGATTTTTAGAGTGCCCTCCAAGAGGGCATATATGCAAGATATTTGCCATAAAAGGTGTATGGGGGTCCGGGTAGTGCCCTGGGGGACAGGAAAGAAGGACAAAAAGTTTAAAAAAAACTTTTTAAAGGAACAGTGAGTTTCCATGAAATAAAGGTTAAGAATAAAAACACAAAATTCCTTCAAATATCGTGCCTAGGAGGTCCCCATAACCTGCCCGTGAAGTGGCGGATTTGTAGATGTATAGAATCATTTAAAAACAAAAAAATGACGTTTCAAATTATGGTAAATGGTTTTCCTTTAATCTATTCATAAACAACTGATTCGGGCGGCAGCCTAAATGAAAAGAGACGTTTTAGGACACGCAGAACAAGTTTAGTGATTTTTTTGGCTAATTAATGGTGAAACTTATGCAGGCTTTGGATGAAAGTAACAATAGGTGCTTTAAAATTGGGCCTTTAGTGTCGGCAACAGTGCCGTCACACCGTAACCCCTCTGTGGTATTGTGGAAGAGTGCAGGGTTGGACCCTGCGGTCAAATATTAAAATTATATAAATCTGGTAATATAGGCGTCAGTGGCAGTGCACCCAAATAATGTGCCTTTCATGGCAGCAAGTGCCTTCACACCGTAACCCTTTTGTGGTATTGTGGAAGAGTGCAGGGATTGACCCTGCTTTCCAAAAAATTAAAGTGATATAAATCTGGCACAGGCGTCAGTGCACCCAAATATTGTGCCTTTCATGGCAGCAAGTGCCTTCACACCATAACCCTTTTGTGGTATTCTGGAAGAGTGCAGGGTTGGACCCTGCGGGTCAAAAAATTAAAATGATATAAATCTGGCACAGGCGTCAGTGCAGCCAAATATTGTGCCTTTCATGGCAGCAAGTGCCTTCACACCGCAACCCTTTTGTGGTATTGTGGAAGAGTGCAGGGTTGGACCCTACGGTTCAAGAAATTAAAATTATATAAATCTGGCACAGGCGCCAGTGCAGCCAAATATTGTGCCTTTCAAGGCAGCAAGTGCCTTCACACCGTAACCCCTTTGTGGTATTGTGGAAGAGTTCAGTGGTGGAGGTTTTGTGAATGCAGAAGAGATCCCCGATCTATTCAGTTACGTCAGCATCAGGGGATTGATAGCTGCTGATCCAGGACTGATTCATTTTTATAAATGTTAGCCAGTCTACAGAGTCGGTGGACAGACGCACTCTTTTGTCTGTGACAAAACCTCCAGCGGCACTGAACGTCCTTTCAGAAAGCATGCTGGATGAAGGGCAACCTAGTAGCTGCATAGCATATTGGCTAAATTCTAGCCAGTGAACCAATCTCAACACCCAGTAAGCCAGTGGATCATCTGCTGGAAACGTATCCAGGTCTGCCCTTGCCCCTAGGTAGTCCTGCACCATACGGTGAAGACGCTGGCAATGGGTGCCTACATTTGACGTCCCTGGGCGTCGTGGACTAAATTTTTTTAAAAAGGCATCAGTCAAGCGGCCCGGCCTTCACCTCTATTCCTCTGATCATCCGCAGCCTCAGAAGCACCTGTGTCATCACTTGGTAACCTACCAGTGCCTGGAAAGGTGTTACACAAGTGTCGCTTTAGAGCGTCCTCAAGTTTTTTCATCCTATCCTCCCTCTGTGCGGGCAGCATGAGCTCTGCAACTTTACCCTTTGTGGAGAAGCAGGTACTGCGGGCACAGCAACGTGGGTTTTCTAAGCGTTTTTATTTGCAGCAGCAAAGGGGTTTTCCACAAACAGAGAAAATAAACAACAAAAAAAAGAAATCCTATTCCCTATTGGGAGGCTAACTGACAACAGACAAACCTGTCTACTCCTGGGCCCACTAAACGGGTTCCCCCAGTAAAACAAAACACACTTTCCAATATAACAGATTCCTTACTTTTTCACCACAGTCTCCAACTCCTTCCTCCTTCTGTCTCCAAACCCCTCAATGAACTGGAAGGAACTGAGACTTCTTATAGGGAAGGGTGGGGCAGCTGTGGTAAATGAGCAATCACTCAGTTAACCCTGAACTGGGAAGGTGGCTACTTCCAGCCTTCTACTCAGGTACCGGCCCTCACATAGCCTGCCCCGAGTGAACCCGTCACACATCCCCCTCCCCAGCGCAACACCAGGGTGAGAAGCGACCACAGCGGAGAGCCCATGGGCCCGAGACAGCGCATCGGCGTTGCCGTGGAGAAGGCCCGCCCTGTGCTGCACCACAAACTTGAAGGGCTGCAAGGAGAGGAACCACCGAAGGATCCGGGAATTGCGGTCCCGGTTACTGTGCATCCACCTCAGAGGGGCGTGGTCGGTGACCAGGGTAAACTGCCTGCCCAGTAAATAGTACCGTAGCATCTCTGTGGCCCATTTAATCGCTAGACACTCCTTCTCGATCACGGCATAGCGTTGTTCCCGGGCAGCAGTTTCCTGCTCAGGTAAAATACCGGATGCTCCTCACCATCCACATACTGCGAGAGCACAGCCCCCAAACCAACCTCTGAGGCATCCGTCTGCAGGAAGAACTCAGTCCCGAAGTCCGGTGCCACGAGGATGGGCCGGTCACATAACGCAGAGCGCAGATCGCCAAAGGCCTCCTCAGCCTTACCGTCCCATCTCACCATATCGGGGCCTTTGCCTTTAATAAGGTCGGTTAGCGGCGCCGCCCTAGTCGCAAAATGGGGTAATGGAATCGCGTAGTAGCCGACAATCCCTAGGAAGGCCCTCACCTGTTTTTTTCTAAGAGGTTGAGGCCAATTCCGTATTGCCTCCACCTTATGGACTTGGGGTTTCACCGATCCCCTCCCAACCACATAGCCCAAGTACTTAGCCTCCGCCAGCCCAATAAAACACTTGGGGGGGTTGGCTGTTAGACCGGACCTTCTGAACGTGTCGAGCACAGCCTCAACCTTCGGCAGATGGACTCCCAATCCGTGCTATGGATGACGACGTCATCCAGGTATGCCGCAGCGTACTGGACGTGAGGCCTGAGCAGCTTGTCCATGAGCCGCTGGAAGGTGGCTGGGGCTCCATGAAGGCCAAAGGGCATAATTCTGTAATGAAATAACCCGTCTGGGGTGGCAAAGGCGGTTTTCTCCCTGGCCCTTCCGGTTAGGGGTATCTGCCAATACCCTTTCGTCAGATCAAGAGTCGAGAGGTATCTGGCCTTTGCCAATCTCTCCACCAGCTCATCCACACGGGGCATGGGATAGGCATCGAACTTGCTGATTTCATTCAACTTCCTGAAGTCGTTACAAAATCTGGTAGAGCCGTCTGGCTTGGCACCAAAACGATGGGGCTGGACCAATTACTGTGGGATGGCTCAATGACCCCAAGCTCTAGCATTTTCTTGACTTCTAGTCTGACTGCCTCTCTTTTGGCTTCGGTATCCGGTAGGGTTTCAGTCTGATCGCTACACCGGGTTCGGTCACAATGTCGTGGAACACATCATGTGTTCTACCCGGTACCGGTGAGAACACATCCCTATTCCTCTCGACCATTCGGTTGACTTCCTCTACCTGGCAAGGAGTCAGCTCAGGGGAAATAGCCACCCCCGGCTCTGGGGCCTGAGGACCGGACTGGGCATGGCCGGTCTGGGACACGCAGGCCTCTCTGTCTTGCCATGGCTTCAGAGATTGACATGGTAGATCTGCTCCTTCTTCCGGCGGTCAGGCTGCCTAATCCTGTAGTTAACAGGGCCTGTCTGTTCCAGGACCTCATATGGTCCTTGCCAATGAGCCAGAAGTTTGCTTTCTGCAGTCGGGACCAGTATCATCACCCTGTCCCCTTGCGAGAACCGTCTTGCGGTGGCCTTCTGGTTATAGATATGGGATTGGGTCTCCTGTGCCTTTCCATATGCTGGCGTACCAGGGTGATAACCCGAGCCATCCGCTCGCTATGCCTACAACAATTGTATCGGGTTGGTTCCGGTCACTCCCTGCCCCTCCCGGTTTCCTGAGTATATCCAGCAGACGACGTGGTGTGTCACGATCCCCTCTGATTACAAAAGTGTGGTCCTTTACGCAGACCGCTCTCGTACCCTTGCCGATCCTTGAATGGTCGGCGAAACTAGAAGACAATTAACCAGACAATAGTAGACAAGGGTAAACCAGACAGAGGTATGCGATAGAGGTATCGTGCCAGGAATCCTTCTGACTACCAAGATATATATCTCTTTCTGTGGCTCCCTTCTACTCTTCCGATCCTTGAATGGTCGGCAAAGCTATGTAGACAATGAAGCAGGTAACAGATAAAGAAAGGGAAATACCAGCGGGGTACAGAACAGTCACATCCTCCCTAGGACTTTAGTAATAGCAGAGTAATCTGATGCGTGCTTAGGATGCACATAGACTGACCTCAGTACCAACGTTAAGGCAGAACCTAGAGAAGAGTAAAGCCAATACCAGGGGTCATACACAGGAGGTTCGTTTGGCCAATCCAGGAGTCATACACAGGAGGGTTCGTTTGCCAATGCCAAGGGTCATACACAGGAGGGTTCGTTTGCCATGCCAAGGGTCATACACAGGAGGGTTCGTTTGCCAATGCCAAGGGTCATACACAGGAGGGTTCGTTTGCCAATGCCAAGGATCATACACAGGAGATAGCCAAAATCACAAGAGCTCTGCGGAGGTGAATACCACGTCAGGGCACTGGCGGTATGGGAGAGACTGGGCTTTAAACCCGGCGGGTCGCGTCACAGCGCCAGGCCGCCCCTGCGGCGCTCCCACGTGAGCGGGCCCGGAAGCGGCTTACATTCGGCGCCTGGCCAGCGAGCAGCGAGGAAGCTGCTGCCAGGCCCCCATCCCCTGAGCCACCGTGAAGGGTGCCTGCCATATAGGAGTTCGAACGGAGAGAAGCGGGTCGAGCTCTGGGGAATCTCACGTATAGCAAACAACAAGTACGGCAATAACATGTCCAGTCCTTTCCTTCCCTGTTAACAACCTTCCTCAGCATCCCCTTTAGGGTGCGGTTGAACCGCTCGACAAGCCCATCCGTCTGCGGGTGATACACGGAGGTCTTTAGCGCCTGTATCTTTAACAAGTGACACAGCTCTTTCATCAGACGGGAAACAAAAGGAGTACCCTGATCGGTCAGGATCTCTTTCGGGATGCCCACTCGTGCGAATACCTGAACCAACTCTCGGGCAATGTTCCTTGCATTTGCTTTGGGCAAGGGAACGGCTTCAGGATACCGAGTGGCATAATCCAGGATCACCAATATGTACTGGTGTCCACGTGCGGATTTTCTAACGGACCCACAATGTCCATTGCGATCCTTTCAAAGGGGACATCAATGACCGGAGGGGTATGAGAGGGGCTCTCAAGTGTGGCTTAGGAGATGCCAACTGACATTCGGGGCATGAGGCACAGTACCGTTTCACCGCCTCATAACCCCCGGCCAGAAGAACCTGCGCAGGACCCGCTCCTGGGTCTTCTCAACCCCTAAGTGCCCTCCTAGCACATGGGAATGAGCGAAGTCGAGTACCTTTCTGGTCTGAGAGGACGGAACCACCAACTGTTCAATTTCCTGACCTCCCTCCATGATGACCCGGTACAACAGATCACTCTTCAAAATAAAGTACGGATAACTCTTTTTGCCCCTTCCACCGGCACCCCGTTCACCTCAATCACCCTGCTTCTCGCAGTCTGTAACAAAGGATCACTAGCTTGGTCGTTCCCAAAAACAGTGTTCCCGGAAACCCCTCCCCCTGAGTCATTCCCATCAGAGGTAGAGCCCCCAGAGTTAGGAGCCTCATTCACCTCCTCACTCGTATGTGTTACAGGGACCCCCAATTCTGTCTCTGTCACCTGGGTGGCCACCCCCTTTTGAGATCTTTTGGCCGGGGTGTTCACCAGAGCCTCAGCCCGAGCTCTGGTAAAGCCGTGTTTGGCTTCTCGCCTCTCTCTGCGTGTTTTCCGGGGTTTAGGAGGTTTCTGACAAAAAGACGTATCGTGGAATAGGAACACCTCGGTGATGTCGTTAGTACCCTCATCAAGGTCGGCAGTGGCCGTACCAATGGATAACCCCTGCAATATGGTCTGAAAGTCCGGGAAATCCCTCCCTAAGACAAGGGAATAGGGTAAGTTGGGTACCACCACAGCTGGGACAGACCGTACCCTCGCCCCCACAGAGACAGCGACTAACGCCGTGGGATAACGAACGGTACTACCATGTACGCACAACACTCCCACAGTCTTATCTTTCTGTAAATTGGCCCGGCCCACCAGTTTGCCTGACACCAAGGTTATGGCACTACCGGAGTCCGCAAGTGCCACTGCCTGTAGTCCGTTCAGCAGGACGGGCACTCGAAAAGTCTGAGTCCTTCCACCAGGCCAGTCATACATATCAGTCCGCAGAAATTCCGGGGGTCCTCACCCAGCCCACACTGCATGGGCTCGGACGTGTTAGGACACCTGGCTCGAATATGTCCCAGTTCGCCACACTCAAAGCACTGTATCGAGTTCCTTTGGGGCTCATTCCCTCTTCGAAAAGTGTTGCTGTGGTCTGAGTAACGCACTGGTCCCCGAGGTGCTGGCAGGATTGCCGACCCGTTCGACCTAGTTGTGGAGCCGAAGACTTTTTGAGGCTGCTCCTTTCTATGGGTGGGGATGCTCCCCACAACGACCTTTGGAGACCTCCTGGGCGAGTCCTCAAAGTCTTTTGCAGCCAGGTAGCGCTCTACTTGGGCCACCATGTCATCATAGGTACCCGGGTTCCCTTGTCCCACCCATTCACGGAGGCTGCGTGGGAGTCCGCGTAGGAACTTATCCAACACCAGGGTTTCCACTATCTGCGTGGGGCTTTGGTGCTCAGGCTGGAGCCACTTCCGAGCCAAATGCATTAGGTCGAACATCTGCGTCCGGGGTGGTGTCTTCTCCTCATACGTCCAGTTAGAGAAGCGTCGCGCTCTCACAGCTTTTGTCACTCCGAACCGGGCCAGGATTTCAGCCTTTAAGAGTTTATAGTCCGTAGCCTGGACTTCCTCCAGGTCATAGTAGGCCTTTTGGGCCTCTCCAATCAGGAAGGGTGCGATAATCCCCGCCCACTTGTCTGTAGGCCAGGCCTCCCGAGTAGCAGTGCGCTCAAAGGCACGGAGGTATGCTTCCACGTCATCCTCAGGCAACATCTTCTGAAGGTAGCAACTAGCTCGAATCCTGGTCTCCTGGCTAGGGGGTGCTTGCGTCGCCAAACCTCGTACCGTTGCTTTAAGCAGTTCGTGGTCAGCTTTCTGGGCCTCCATCACGGCCCCAATCTGTGCCTGTATTAGGCGGTTGCTCTCCTGCTGCGTTGCCGTGGCACATACCAGTGCTTTTAATAAGTCCTCCATTGTAACTGTGGGTTCTGTACCCTTGTTGCTACTGCCAGCGCACAGCAGGTACAAAATCCCACCGCTGCCACCACTTGTGGAGAAGCAGGTACTGCGGGCACAGCAACGTGGGTTTTCTAAGCGTTTTTATTTGCAGCAGCAAAGGGGTTTTCCACAAACAGAGAAAATAAACAACAAAAAAAAGAAATCCTATTCCCTATTGGGAGGCTAACTGACAACAGACAAACCTGTCTACTCCTGGGCCCACTAAACGGGTTCCCCCAGTAAAACAAAACACACTTTCCAATATAAAAGATTCCTTACTTTTTCACCACAGTCTCCAACTCCTTCCTCCTTCTGTCTCCAAACCCCTCAATGAACTGGAAGGAACTGAGACTTCTTATAGGGAAGGGTGGGGCAGCTGTGGTAAATGAGCAATCACTCAGTTAACCCTGAACTGGGAAGGTGGCTACTTCCAGCCTTCTACTCAGGTACCGGCCCTCACATAGCCTGCCCCGAGTGAACCCGTCACACATTGTATTGTGGATCAAGAAAGCTTGCCAACCAGTAATGATCCCTCTCCTTGATAGCACGAATCCTTGCTGCTGACTGCCTTTCCCAATGACTCCATAACATTGTCTTCCACGTGCTGATATAGTGCTGGAATGGCCTTGCGTGAAAAGTAATGGCGTTTTGGAACCTGCCACTGTGGTACAGCACATTCAGCAAATTCACGGAAGGGAGCAGATTCCACCAGCTGGAAAGGCAGCAGCTGCAATGCGAGAAATTTTGCTAAGCTGGCATTTAGACGCTATGCTTGGGGATGGTTGGGACTATATTTTTTCTTACGCTGCAGCAGTTGGGTCAACGTAATCTGACTGCGTATATCTTCAGCTGGTGGGATGCTGTCACATTGTGAGGAAGGACCTGGTACATCCATTACTGTAGCATCATCCCTGTCAGTGGAGGTTGGAGTCAATGACATGGCAGGACATATAGTGGGGGTAGAGACAGGTGAGGAGGACCTACGCAAAGTTTTGCACCAACGGGATGCGTGGCAGGTGGTCATATGTCGCCTCAAGCACTTGGTACCCAAGCGTCCGGTGTCTTTCCCACGCTTGAGCCTCATCTGACATAGATTACAAATAGCAACAGCGCGATCCGCTGCACATTTCTTAAAGAACTCCCAGACAGCAGAGTTCCTGGATGTGTGCTTTGAGACAACAGCACTCTGCACCTGAGCAGCTCTGACATCTGATGCCTTGGACTGGCTAGTGCTACGGTTGGTCATAGAAGATGTTGTGCCTCGTGTTTGTTGTGCCTCCTCCTCACTTGACTCCTCTGTTTGATCAGGCACCCAGGTGGAGTCAGTGAACTCATCATCATTGTCATCACCCCCTTTCTCCTCGTCACTGGAGCCAACTTGGTAGTATGCTGCAGCTGCTGGGGCAACATGAGTGGCAGTTATTTGTGTGTCACTGGCACCCCCTTCCTCTAGGTTGATTATACTCCCTTCCTCAACCTCAGAGATTGAATCAGAGCACTGTAGTTGCTGCGCATCCTCAAGCAGCATGTCACTGTCATTGTAGTCAAACAATTCAGCTGACTCCTCCGTGTGTGATAGTGAGGCTACGGCAGGAGTAGCTGTGGACATAGAGGCTGCATTAGATGCTTTGGCAGCTGAGGTGGACTGTAAAGCACTACAAGCCTGGCTGGCAGAGGACTCGGAGGACTCGGATGGCCTGGTTAGCCAATCCACCAAATCCTCTGTATGTTGCTGCTGCTTAAGACGGCCAGCACCAGTTTGAAAGAACAAGCGTGCCCTTGCAGAAGATGTACCACATCCACGACGACCAGAGGCACAGCCTCCCGACACAGAGGCTGCTTGCCCTCTTATCTGTGCCTGGGAGCGTCTGCCTGTCCTTTTTGGTCTTTCTGACATGGTGAGTGATGTATAGATTAAAGATATACAGAACTCTGATTCAACTCTGTTATAAAAAAATTGCAGATATGTTGCAGAACTCTGATTCAACTCTGGTATAAAGATTAAAGATTTCCAGAACTCTGGTATAACTCAGTGAGACACCCTGATAGCTGGCAGCCAGTGACAAGACACAGATTACAATTCCCAGAAACCTTCTATAAATCAGTGAGACCCCCTGATGGGTGGCAGTGACAAAACACAAATTACAATTCCCAGAAACCACTTACTAGTCAGTGAGACCCCCTGATAGGACCCCCTGATAGCTGGCAACAGTGACAAGACACAGATTACAACTTGCAGAAATCTGCTAGAAATATGTGGGACCCCCTGAAAGCTGGCAGTGAGAAGACAGATTACAATTCTCAGAAACCTATAAATCAGTGAGACCCCCTGATGGGTGGCACTGAGAACACACAGATTAGAACAATTCCTAGATATTTTGTAGAAATGAGACCCCCAAAATACTTGGTGGCAGTGAGAACACAAAGATTACAACAATTCCCAGATATTTTGTATAAATGACTGACCCCCAAAATAGTTGGTGGCAGTGAGAACACAGATTAGAACAATTTCCAGATATTTTGTAGAAATTACTGACCCCCCCAAAATAGTTGCTGGGAGTGAGAATACACAGATTAGAACAATTTCCAGATATTTTGTAGAAATTACTGACCCCCAAAATAGTTGCTGGGAGTGAGAACACACAGATTACCACAATTCCCAGATATTTTGTAGAAATTACTGACCCCCAAAATAGTTGCTGGCAGTGAGAACACACAGATTAGAACAATTCCCAGATATTTTGTAGAAATTACTGACCCCCAAAATAGTTGCTGGGAGTGAGAACACACAGATTAGATCAATTCCCAGATATTTTCTAGAAATGACTGACCCCAAAATAGTTGCTAGGAGAACACACAGATTACCACAGTGCCCATATATTTTGTAGAAATTACTGACCCCCCAAAATACTTGGTGGCAGTGAGAACACAAAGATTAGAACAATTCCCAGATATTTTTGTGGAAATGAGACCCCCCCCCCCAGTAGCTGGTGGCAGGCTGACAGTGAGAACACACACTAACACAACAACAATCTCCTCTCAAACACGTGCTGAAGCGCTGTGTGAAGCCTTATATAGTGTGCTGCGGGACTTAGCTCTGTGAGCCCATGATTGGGCAAAATTTGCCCAATCAGGACTCTGAGCCATGATTGGCATAGTCTTCTTGAACCTGTCTTGCACCTGACCTGTGGTCAGGTACAAGGCTGTAGCCAATTACAAGCTTCAGGCCAGTGGAAAAGTGCATTGTGGTCCATTGTGATGCATTGTGGGCGAACATGTGGCAAACACGAGGAAATGTTCGTAGTTCGCGAACAGGCGATGTTCGAATCGTACTCTGAACCGATCGATCCGAACAGCTCATCCCTAATCAGTGCACCCAAATATTTTGCCTTTGGTGGCAGCAAGTGCCTTCACACCGTAACCCCTCTGAGGTATTGTGGAAGAGTGCAGTGGTGGAGGTTTTGGTAATGCAGAAGAGTTCCCCGATCTATTCAGTTACATCAGCAGCTATAACAAAACTGGGTCAGCAATGTTTAGGCATTTGTACTGCGCTACTGTATATGGTGAGAATCGGCGCACACCAGTAGCAACAGGAAGCAAACAGAACAGGCAGGGAATACACAGAGAGAATAGTCAAATGGCAGGCAAAGTCGGCAACAGATCGGGTCCTCAGAACAAGCAGGGTCAGTAACAAGTATACAAACTGATTCGGTAAGCTAGCGATGCGGGAATAAAGGCTGAGACACACTGAGCGTGTAGCGTCACACAGCGTAGCAAAGCGAGGAGAAGCAAACATTTTTCAGGCTTGACTTCACTCCGCTCCGCCTCGCAGCGTGTCTACACTGCATTACGTTTGCTTCTCACCGCAATGGACAGGAATCCACTAACTAAATTAAAATGTACACACAAAACCGTTTTATTTTCACAAAGCACATGTTATATAGGCAAAAAAGTTTCTACTGAATAAAATACATCAAAAATTACTGTTAATTTAATAGGAATAGTATAAAAATATGAAAAAAAGGTAACCCTTGATCATATATATTATAGGGACACGGAGCGCTGTGTATAGAGTAGGGATGCATTAATACCACACACACAGACATACGTATATATCAACACGCAGACCTATATATACGTATATATCAACACGCGGATATATATATACCCACCCACAGACCTCAGACCATATATACACATACGCACATGGGGGGGTGGCATGTGGACAATCTCAACTAAATGCGCCCCCCCCCATTTGGCTGATCCCTCCAGAAGAAATGTTGAACCCGACAGAGCAGAGAATATATATATATTATTCTCTCCTCTATCGGGTTCAACATTTCTTCTGGAGGGATCAGCCAAATGGGGGGGGGGGGGCAGTTAGTTGCCAAAATGTGTGTGTAATACAAGTCTGATATATATATCTATATTCTTATAAATATATACATCTTATCTATATATATATTTATATATCATACCTCCCCTTACCTTCCCCTATAAATTTGCTAAAAATATACACACAAAAAAAACAAACCACTGCCTGAGACCCCGCGCAGCCCACATGCCACCCCGCGCAGCCCACATGCCACCCCCCCCTCTGCCTGGCTGAATGTATCTAATATATATAATGAAATACATTCAGCCAGGTAGAGAAAGAAAAAAAAAGTTTTATTTTATGTTCCCGGGGACATTTAAAAATGTCCTCGGATTTTTTTTTTTTTTAGAAATGTGTCGCCTTACCTTAGCCTGGTGGTCAGTGGGGGCTCCCTGGATCCTGGTTGTGGGGGGGGGGGTCTGCCGTGTCCGCAGGTGCAGTGGCTCCCTCCCTGTGAGGCCTGTCTCTGTCACATGTACCCGGGTGGCTAGCCCGCACAGTCGGAGCTCTGTCATCCGGCGGCCACCTGCTCCTCAAGGGGATCCTTGGGAGGCCCCGGCAGGCTGCCCTCTACAGTGCCTGATTAGAGGGCCGTGTCTGCCTGATGTTTTAGTAACAAGAATGTTTTATCCTATAGGCTTCAATGTTAAAAAATTTCCCGTTTTAATTCAATATCTAATAAATCGTTGCTTATAATATTCTGCAGTAAAGAGTCTCTTTATTTCTAGATTTTTTAGTATTTTTTAAGCATTTTTTCTACTTTTTAAAAAAAAAAAAAAATCGAGCTTTTGGCGAACGTCCCAAAAAGTTTGAAGTTCGCGAACTTTCGAACTGCCAATGTTCGAATCGAACTCCGAACTGATCGAACCGAACAGCTCATCCCTAGTATTAACCGTTTCTTTTCCGCCGCGTGTTTTTCCTGCGTTACGCATCCTGTAAATTCCTTCAACGCACATGTATATTGTCACGGAATGGCCCAGGACCCTGAGCCAGGGACAGTCCGTTGTGACATTTGGGTCACTATAGACTCCTAGGTGCCGTTGCACCAGCAGAACACCTTGTTTTATTTTATTAGATGTGGTTTCATTGTGTGATGTAATAAAAGTGTCCCCGTATGTGTACTGTGAAACGTATGTTAAACCCCCCCCCCCCCATTGTATGCTTTGCTCGCCGCCATTTCCCAGTGCCTCGTGGATCCGGTCGAATTGATCGGATCGAAAAATGGCCGATTCGAACCATCCGGTTACGAATCGGCACCACCCCGATTCGGAACAGCCAATACGAATCGGGGCCCAGGTACCTTTTTCCAGCGAGGGCCAATGAGACTCATGGGGGCGGGCAGGGATTCCTATTGTTCTCTCTCTGTACGAATGTTTATAAATATATGTGTTTTCCCAGTAAAAGTCAGTTCATCTAGTGCATACAGCTCCGCCTGGTGTCCTTTATTTTCGTTCGTACTCCTGAGATCCCTCGCGGTCTCTGGGGTACGTTCCCCACGAGGTACGATCCGGCTACCCTGTGTCTGCATCTCGGATCAGAACGGAGGTGCATCGTACGTGCTTCGACCAACGATCGACTACGCTTCGACTCCGCTACCCTGGGCCTGAGTTCCGAATCGAAGTAGCGGCGCGTCTTACGTGTATCGACCAACCAAAGGATCGACCAGCTTCGACTCCGCTACCCGATCCGAAGCAGCGGCGCGTCTCCCGCGCCTTGGTATATCGAGCGCTACACGATCGATGGAAATCCGAAACGTTTCCCATCCGAACGGCTCAACGGAAGAAACGTTTCCCATGCGAACGGCCGCTCCACAGACGATCCGATCTCCGCCAAGGTCAGTAGATCAGCTGCTCGAGACGCCGAGTGCCGTGTCACTCGGTGGTCGGGCTGATCTCCCGCAGGGGTCCCTCTCCACAGCCGGCCAACCCTTCCCCGGGGTCACTCCAGGCCGCACGAGACGCCGAGTGCCGCGCCACTCGGTAGTCGGGCCGGCGGTAAGCGCAGTGGGAGGAGCAAATAGGAGCACACCCGCAGGCGGACAACACCCATTCCGTCATCCTGGCGGCAGCGGTGGGATAAGCTCTCTGCACCCCCCAAGAAGACCCTCACCATGGCTGGGTACGGTGCCTACAGGCGGGACGTCCTGCGGGGCATGTTGGAGAATCGGGGAGGAACTCCCGGCACCAAAAATAAGAAAACCCTGGTGAAGGAGCTTATCAGGATGGACCAGCAACTGATAAGCACCCCAACCCTGACTCCGGGCCCTAACGAGCACCTCCGACAGAGAGCTCGGTCCATGTTCGAGAGATTCGGCCTCACCCCCTCCGAGGACACGGTGAGACGGCTAATGATGGACCTCCAAGCGGATGAGGAGCAGGAGAAGAACCGTCAGCACGAGTTGCGGATGGCGGCGCTCCGTGCAAAAAGTAATGTACATTCTGGCCCCGTCCCCAAACCCGCAGAACCCTGGGTCGAGGTTTACAGCTCGACTGGAGCTTCACCCCGGGAATCTACACCCCCCAGCGATACCCCTTTCGGGACTTACAGCTCTCCTGGAGTCTGTATTGGGGAAACCGCACATCCCAGCGACCCTTGGATGGAGACTTACAGCTCGCCTGGAGCTGCATCTCAGGACGCCACATTCCCCATCGAGGGGTGATGCCCCTGTGCCAGCACCCTCGCCGACACGAGGACTGAATTTCCAAAAAGGCTGCAGGAGGGCCTGGATCGGTACCACGGGTCTGCAGTTGAGCCCACTGGGTCTGAGTGGCGGGATGAGATTCGCCAGGAACTTTGGTACGAGGCGCTGTACCATGAAAGGGACTACCATGGGGTTGATGTTCCGTCTGACGCCGTCATTTACCAGGTGCAGTACAATGCCAGAGCTGTATTCCTGAAGGGCCGACCCCCGGAGGAGTGGGAGGCCGAGCTCCAAGGCCTGGTGCGGCAAGAGATAGCACTGGACGCCGCGTACCGCGCGTTCCGGTGGTTAACAGGTCCCCTGATACCCCGCACTCTCGACGGCGCCGCCACCGCAGGTCTCCACTACGGCAGCACAGGGCTGCTCTACGCAAGGATGGTCGATGACCCTGGGTTTGGAGAAGAGTCGGAGGAGCGGTTGGAGGAGATCTTGGAGCAGCGGGAAGAGGAACTCCCGTACGAGAGCAGGGACTTCGAGTTAGAGGAGATGGAGTTCCTGGTGGAGCGAGAATGGGAGCTCGAGAAGGCCTACAGGAGATTGTTGGACAGCGTTCCGCAGTCAGGTCTAAGTCCCATGTCCTGGGACTGTCCGGCTGAAGAAACCGACAGTCCAAGAGACCCCGAAGTATGGGAGGCCGAGCCGCTCCCAGCGGTCCCCGTTGGTGCCACAGCAGAAGAAGCTATCCCCTTAAACCCGCAAGAAGACACGGTGGCCGTGCCCGCGGGCCCAGCAGAAGAGCTGGCAACGGGGCAGAGCGCCGCTGGCCTCTGTCCACCCGCCCCAGTCTGCCAAGAGGAGCAGACAAATGTTTTCCCCGGGCTGGGTTGCTCGCAGCCATTGATTGCCCTGGGGATGGAGGAAACCATCCTCCCGCAAGGAGGCCCCCACCCAGCCGAAGAGCTGGCCACGGGGCAGAGCGCCGCTGGCCTCTGCCCACTCCCCACAGTCTGCCAGGAGGAGCAGACAGATGGTTTCCCCGGGCTGGGCTGCCCACAGCCATTGATTGCCACGGGGATGGAAGAAACCATCCTCCCGCAAGGAGACCCCCACCCAGCCGAAGAGCTGGCCACGGGGCAGAGTGCCGCTGGCCTCTGCCCACCCTTCCCCAGCTGCCTCGAGGAGCAGGAGGGGGATACCCTTGGGCTGCCTACCCCACAGCCGCTTACCCCTTCCGACCCCCTGGGCGTTATTCCGGCCCCCACCTCCCCAGCAGAAGAGCTGGCAACGGGGCAGAGTGCCGCTGGCCTCTGCCCACTTTCCGCCGACTGCCCTGAGGAGCAGCCGGGGGTACTCAAGCTGCTGGGCTCGCAGCCGTTGTCCCCATCCGACCCCCCGAATGTTGTTCCAGCACCCACCCCCCCAGCAGAAGAGCTGCCAACGGGGCAGGGAGCCGCTGGCCTCTGCCCATCCTTCACCATCTGCCCTGGGGAGCAAAAGGGAGATATTCCCCGGGCTACCTATCCCGCAGCCACGAACCCCACCGGAGATGGCGGACGCCATTCTCTTGCCTGGGGTCCCCTTCTCGGCCTCGAACCACCCAGCCGACGCCCTGGCCACGGGGAAGAGCCTGTTACCGCTCTGCCCATCTCCACACCTCTTTGGCCCGGAGGCCCCATGCAGCCCCTGTTCTCCCCAACGGTTGACCAGGGCACTCGGGGCGCGTGCATTTAGCACCCGTTTTCCCCAGGTGCGGGAGATGCCCGGAGGTGGTACAGGCCGTACCCCTCCCCAGCCACAGGATCCTTATTCCAGAGGGGGTAACCCCAAGGACTTGTGGCCCCAACCCACCTGGCACGGCCGCAAGGCCAAATGGAGAAGCCTGGTGGCTCGGCCCCTTCCGACAGACTATGGACCTGGGAGCACCGACTTCCCCGGTACGACCCGTTGGGGTCAAACCGGGTGCGTTGAACTTTGGGAAGGGGGAGGAGTGTCACGGAATGGCCCAGGACCCTCAGCCAGGGACAGTCCGTTGTGACATTCGGGTCACTATAGACTCCTAGGTGCCGTTGCACCAGCAGAACACCTTGTTTTATTTTATTAGATGTGGTTTCATTGTGTGATGTAATAAAAGTGTCCCCGTATGTGTACTGTGAAACGTATGTTAACCCCCCCCCCCATTGTATGCTTTGCTCGCCGCCATTTCCCAGTGCCTCGTGGATCCGGTCGAATTGATCGGATCGTAAAATGGCCGATTCGGACCATCCGGTCGAATCGAAAAATGGCCGATTCGAACCATCCGGTTACGAATCGGCACCACCCTGATTCGGAACAGCCAATACGAATCGGGGCCCAGGTACCTTTTTCCAGCGAGGGCCAATGAGACTCATGGGGGCGGGCAGGGATTCCTATTGTTCTCTCTCTGTACGAATGTTTATAAATATATGTGTTTTCCCAGTAAAAGTCAGTTCATCTAGTGCATACAGCTCCGCCTGGTGTCCTTTATTTTCGTTCGTACTCCTGAGATCCCTCGCGGTCTCTGGGGTACGTTCCCCACGAGGTACGATCCGGCTACCCTGTGTCTGCATCTCAGATCAGAACGGAGGTGCATCGTACGTGCTTCGACCAATGATCGACCACGCTTCGACTCCGCTACCCGATCCGAAGCAGCGGCGCGTCTCCCGCGCCTTGGTATATCGAGCGCTACACGATCGAAGGAAATCCGAAACGTTTCCCATCCGAACGGCTCAACGGACGAAACGTTTCCCATCCGAACGGCCGCTCCACAGACGATCCGATCTCCGCCAAGGTCAGTAGATCAGCTGCTCGAGACGCCGAGTGCCGTGTCACTCGGTGGTCGGGCTGATCTCTCGCAGGGGTCCCTCTCCACAGCCCGCCAACCCTTCCCCGGGGTCACTCCAGGCCGCACGAGACGCCGAGTGCCGCGCCACTCGGTAGTCGGGCCGGCGGTAAGCGCAGTGGGAGGAGCAAATAGGAGCACACCCGCAGGCGGACAACACCCATTCCGTCACATATATTATATGACACTTTATTGCTTCAGTAAAGTATATAAACTAGAAAATCCACAACATTGCTGGTGTATAGTAATTCCTACTGCGGTGAGACTATCCCGAGGTTTTTTCAGCGGCTCCTCCGGGGGTGAGCACTACACCTGTATGGCTTGAGGACTCCACTTCTGATTCTGAGCACCCTTCTTTGTCATTACAGTAATTGGAGCAACCATCGAGGAAATGTTTTATATATACCTCCTGTAATAGTTTGTGAACCCCAGTCTTGGAAAATTGCAGACACATTACACAGACCGAATCTCATCACAAGATATTCATAGTGCCCACTTCTGGTATTGAAAGCAGTTTTCCATTCATGGCCTTCCTTAACCCTAACCAAATTATATGCCCCACTAAGGTCCAATTTGCTATAGATCTTGGCGTCTCTCAGACGATCAAACAATTCAGATATGAGAGGGATAGGATAGGCATTGCGTATGGTTTATACAGTTTAAACCTCTGTTGTCAATACAACATCTTAAATCACCCTCTTTCTTAGACACAAAGAAAAAAACAGCCCCGGCCGGGGAGGACGAACGACGTATAAACCCATGCGCAAGGTTGTCACGAATGTACTCCTCCATAATCTTTCTCTTTCTGAGAAAGAGGATACACATGGCCTTTTGGGGGCATGGTTCCAGGCAACAGATCAATCGCACAATCATACGGGCGATGTGGAGGTAGAACCTCAGATTTCTTTTTATCAAAGACCTCCTTAATGTCTGTGTACCATTCTGGTACCTCAGTAGACAGGGGAGGGGCCGTGGCTACATTTAAACTACCCACCATGGTACAAGCCTAGGCTTCTTGACCAACATTTCGAGCTCCATTAACTCACCTCTCTCTTGGGCTAGTCAATAACAGGATTATGCTTAGCCAACCAAGGATAGCCTAGTACAATGGGTACAGTGGGTGATTCCATTATTTTAAATTGAATTTTTTCTCCATGTAGGAAGCCTGTATGAAAAGAGAGCGGAGTCATATCATGGGTAACGTGTGGTCTCAGCCAGTTTCTGCCATCAATAGATTCAATGATCAAAGGAGTCTCTCTTTTCACCAATGGTACCTGGTGTATTGCAGCGAAGCCTGAATCGAGAAAGTTCCCTGCCAAACCTGAATCAATAAGTGCCTCTGTGTCAAGCTTGACATACTCCCAAGCAACAGACACAGGAACCACCACACAAGACCTTTTCTTTCTTTTCATTTTTGGTAGGAGAGACTGTTGTCATGCCTAGAACCTGTCTCTCATAGGATTCTAGACAGGCTCGTTTCCCTGCAAAGAAGACCTTTTGGGTCGCTTGGGACACTGTAATCTGAAATGGCCCTTATCTGCACAGTATAGACATAACCCCTCTCTTATGCAATGTTGTCTCTCCTCACCTGATATACCCGAACGACCCAGCTGCATGGGTTCAGGAACAGCTTGATCCACCCTAGGGGGTGAGGAGGTTTGACGTGTACGTGGAGCGGGAGAAGACACTTGTGGGGACCTGCGAGGCTTATTACGACCAGACCTTCTTTCACGGATCTGGTCATCCAGAGCAATACAATAATCGATAAGATCATCAAGCTCCTCTGGTAGTGACATTGTAGCTCGTACATTAAAGAGTCATTGACCCCTTCTAAGAATGCAGTAGAAAATGCATCATTCGGCCATTGCAACTCAGCTAGAAAAAAATACAAACGTATTTGTTGGGAGCGCAGACAAAGTGTAGATATGGATTCTTTCAAAAATACAGTTTGTAAGGTGATAACTGGATCCAATGTATACACTATAATATAAGAATGAAAAAACAATCGTGCAATACTGTATGTATATTTGAAAAAAAGAGGAGAGGTTAAGAGAAAAACCACTCACAAACGAGGAACCAATAGGTTCGTATTGGACGCAGATAAGCCTCTATGGGGGGCTTCTCCCATCAGATGGTTCTTTGTGTATGAATTGATGGTATCGCAATTCTAGATTTCACAGGTATGATGACCTCAAAAAATGAAAAAGGCATACATAGCGCAATACCAATAGCACATATACGTAAATATACTCTAAATCAGAACTACTCACGTATTACTGAGCCTCCCTATGAGTGGCTCAGTATTGAAGCATTGGACCGTTTACTCCATGGGGGGTCCCACCCTTGAATCGATGGTATTACGTTCGGGTGGTATTACGTTCCGGTCTGCTGGGATAAATCAACTGCTTCCAAAATGATGTAAATATAGGCGTCTGCTTCCAAAATGGTGTATTTAAAAGGGGGTTTATTTAAAAACAAATTAACAGAAAAATAAATAAAAATTTAAATAAGCAATTGAAAAAAAGGAATCCGAGATGCGTTTCACTCGCTAACCTGCGAGTTTCATCAGTCGGTCAAATATTAAAAAGATATGAATCTGGGAATGGGCGTCAGTGCACCCAGATATTGTGCTATTGGTGCCAGGCCAGCAAGTGCATTCATACAGTAACCCCTCTGTGGTATTGTGGAAGAATGCAGGGGTGGACCATGTGGTCCTATATTCAAAAGATATGAATCTGGTAATGGGCGTCAGTGCACCCAGATATTGTGCTTTTGGTGCCAGGCTGCCAGGCCAGCAAGTACTATCATACAGTAACCCCTCTGTAGTATTGTGGAAGAATGCAGGGGTGGACCTTGCGGTCCTATATTAAAAAGATACGCATCTGGTATAGGCGTCAGTGCACCCAGATATTGTGCTTTTGGTGCCAGGCCAGCAAGTGCATTCATACAGTAACCCCTCTGCGGTATTGTGGAAGAATGCAGGGGTGGACCATGTGGTCCTATATTAAAAAGATATGAATCTGGTAATGGGCGTCAGTGCACCCAGATATTGTGCTTTTGGTGCCAGGCCAGCAAGTACTATCATACAGTAACCCCTCTGTAGTATTGTGGAAGAATGCAGGGGTGGACCTTGCGGTCCTATATTAAAAAGATATGAATCTGGTAATGGGCGTCAGTGCACCCAGATATTGTGCTTTTGGTGCCAGACTGCCAGGACAGCAAGTACAATCATACAGTAACCCCTCTGTAGTATTGTGGAAGAGTGCAGGGTTGGACCCTGCGGTTCAAAAAATTAAAATGATATAGATGTGGCACAGGCGTCATTGCAGCCAAATATTGCGCCTTTCATGTTAGCAAGTGCCTCCACACCGTAACCCTTTTGTGGTATTGTGGAAGAGTGCAGGGTTGGACCCTGCGGTTCAAAAAATTTAAATGATATAAATGTGGCACAGGCGTCAGTGCAGCCAAATATTGTGCCTTTCATGGCAGCAAGTGCCTTCACACCGTAACCCTTTTGTGGTATTGTGGAAGAGTTCAGTGGTGGAGGTTTTGTGAATGCAGAAGACATCCCCGATCTATTCCGTTACTTCAGCATCAGGGGATTGATAGCTGCTGATCGAGGACTGATTCATTTTTATAAATGTCAGCCGGTCTACAGAGTTGGTGGACAGACGCACTCTTTTGTCTGTGACAAAACCTCCAGCGGCACTGAACGTCCTTTCAGAAAGCACGCTAGATGAAGGGCAACCTAGTAGCTGCATAGCATATTGGCTAAGTTCTGGCCAGTGATCCAATCTCAACACCCAGTAAGCCAGTGGATCATCTGCTGGAAATGTATCCAGGTCTGCCCTTGCCCCTAGGTAGTCCTGCACCATATGGTGAAGACGCTGGCAATGGGTGCCTACATTTGACGTCCCTGGGCGTCGTGGACAATTTAAAAATGCATCAGTCAAGCGGCCCTGGCCTTCACCACTATTCCTCTGATCATCCGCAGCCTCAGAAGCACTTGTGTCATCACTTGGTAACCTACCAGTGCCTGGAAAGGTGTTACACAAGTGTCACTTTAGAGCGTCCTCAAGATTTTTCATCCTGTGCTCCCTCTGTACGGGCAGGATGAGCTCTGCAACTTTACCCTTGTATCGTGGATCAAGAAGGGTTGCCAACCAGTATTGATCCCTCTCCTTGATAGCACGAATCCTGGGGTCCTTTAGCAGACTTGGCATTATAAAGGGAGCCCATGCAGCGTAGGTTGGAGGTGGCATTAGCTTCCGAGTCTTCCTGGTCAATGAGGATGACCCCATCGTGCACTTCCTCCTCCCAGCCACGCACTAGCCTTTGTGTTTCTGGGCACACGAAACCCTCCCTTGCGGAATCCCCACCTTCAATGCCCCCACTACTTAAATATTCCTCCTCCTCATCCTCCTCCTGTCTGATCTGAGCTTGGGTCCCGCTGGAATGCTGTCTGCAGAAAGACTGGGGCCTTCAGAGCTAGGGAAGGCCTACTCTTCCTCCCGCTGCTCTGCCTCTAGAGCCACATCTATAATTCCCCGCAGAGTGTGCTCCAGCAGGAACACTAAAGGAATTGTGTCACTGATGCATGCACTGTCCCTGCTCACCATCCTCGTTGCCTCCTCAAATGGTGACAGTACAGTGCATGCATCCTTGATCATCAGCCACTGCGGGGGGGGGAAACAAGTTGACCTGAACCTGTCCTTGTGCCATACTCACACAGGTACTCGTTGATGGCCATCTGCTTCTTGTGCAGACGCTGCAGCATTGCTAATGTCGAGTTCCACCTGGTGGGCATGTCACAGATCAGACGGTTTGTGGGAAGGTGGAATTCGCTTTGAATTTCTGCCAGGCGAACGCTTGCTGGGAATGACCGTCTGAAGTGGCTGCAGACTTTTCTGGCCTGGCTGAGAAGCTCTGCCAGCCCTGGGTACTTGGTTAGGAAACGCTGTACCACTAGATTTAGGACGTGTGCTAGGCATGGTACATTCGTCAATTTACCCATGCGTAGGGCGGAGAGAAGGTTGCTGCCATTATCACAGACGATCATTCCCAGCTGAAGCTGGCGTGGTGTTAACCATCTCTGCACCTGGCCCTGCAGAGCTGACAGAATTTCTGGCCCGGTATGGCTCCTGTCCCCTAAACAAACCAGCTCAAGCACAGTATGGCTTCTTTTTGCTTGAGCCATTGCGTAGACCCTGTCAGGCGTCGGTTTAACTGCCACTTCGCCAGAGACACAGAAGGAGGAGGATGAGGAGAAAGAGGGAGAGGTGGTGGTGGTGGAGCAGACAGACCTCATACAAGTAGCTTTCTGGAGGTGTGGTGGATGAACAAGCTCTAGCACAGAGCCCCGTCTTGGATCCCTCCCAGCTGCAATCAGAGTTACCCAGTGTGCCGTGAAGGAAATGTAATGACCCAGTCCATGCTTGCTGGACCACGTGTCTAAAGTCACATGCACCTTGCTGCTGACTGCCTTTCCCAATGACTCGATAACATTGTCTTCCACGTGCTGGTATAGTGCTGGAATGGCCTTGCGTGAAAAGTAATGGCGTTTTGGAACCTGCCACTGTGGTACAGCACATTCAGCAAATTCACGGAAGGGAGCAGATTCCACCAGCTGGAAAGGCAGCAGCTGCAATGCGAGAAATTTTGCTAAACTGGCATTTAGACGCTGTGCTTGGGGATGGTTGGGACTATATTTTTTCTTACGCTGCAGCAGCTGCGGCAATGTAATCTGACTGCGTAAATCTTCAGCTGATGGGATGCTGTCACATTGTGAGGAAGGACCTGGTACATCCATTACTGTAGCATAATCCCTGTCAGTGGAGGTTGTAGGCAATGACATGGCAGGACATACAGTGGGGATAGAGACAGATGAGGAGGAGGAGGACCTACACAAAGTTTTGCGCCAACGGGATGTGTGGCAGGAGGTCATATGTCACCTCAAGCACGTGCTACCCAAGTGTCCTGTGTCTTTCCCACGCTTAAGCCTCATCTGACATAGATTACAAATAGCAACGGTGGGGTCTGCTGCACATTTCTTAAAGAACTCCCAGCAGACAGCAGAGTTCCTGTGTGTGTGCTTTGAGACAACAGCGCTCTGCACCTGAGCAGCTCTGACATCTGATGCCTTGGACTGGCTAGTGCTACGGTTGGTCATAGAGGATGTTGTGCCTCGTGTTTGCTGTGCCTCCTCCTCCTCCCCCTCCTCCTCACTTGATTCCTCTGTTCGATCTGGCACCCAGGTGGAGTCAGTGACCTCATCATCAATGTCATCTTCACCCCCTTTCTCCTCGTCACTGGAGCCAATTTGGCAGTATGCTAGGTTGATTATACTCCCTTCCTCAACCTCAGGGATTGAATCAGAGCACTGTACTTGCTGCGCATCCTCAAGCAGCATGTCATTAGATGACATTAGATGCTTTGGCAGCTGAGGTGGACTGTAAAGCACTACAAGCCTGGCTGGCAGAGGACTCGGAGGATGAGGATGGCCTGGTTAGCCAATCCACCAAATCCTCTGTATGTTGCTGCTGCTTAAGAAGACGGCCAGCACCAGTTAGAAAGGACAAGCGTGCCCCTGCAGAGGATGCACCACGTCCACCACGACCAGAGGCACAGCCTCCCGACACAGGGGCTGCTTGCCCTCTTATCTGTGTCTGGGAGCGTCTGCCTGTCCTTTTTGTTCTTTCAGACATGGTGAGTGATATATAGATTAAATATATACAGAACTCTGATTCAACTCTGGTATAAAGATTAAAGATTTACAGAACTCTGGTATAACTCAGTGAGACACCCTGATAGCTGGCAGCCAGTGACAAGACACAGATTACAATTCCCTTCTATAAATCAGTGTGATCCCCTGATGGGTGGCAGTGAGAAGACACAAATTAAAAGTCTCAGAAACCTCCTATAAATCAGTGTGACCCCCTGATAGCTGGCAGTGAGGAGACACAAATTACAATTCGCATAAATCTGATAGAAGTTTGTGGGACCCCCTGATGGGTGGCAGTGAGAAGCCACAGATTACAAGTCTTAGAATCCTCCTATAAATCAGTGAGACCCCCTGATGGGTGGCAGCCAGTGAGAACACACGGATTATAACAATTCCCAAATATTTTGTAGAAATTAGTGACCCCCAAAATACTTGCTGGCAGTGACAAGGGACAGATCACCTCAATTCCCAGATATTTTGTAAAAATTAGTGACCCCCCAAAATACTGCGTGGTACTGGCTATGTGACAAGAGACAGATCACCTCAATTCCCAAATATTTTGTAGAAATTTGTGACCCCCAAAATACTTGCTGGCAGTGGCAAGACAGAGATCACCTCAATTCCCAAATATTTTGTAGAAATTTGTGACCCCCAAAATACTGCGTGGCACAGGCTGTGTGACAAGAGACAGATCACCTCAATTCCCAAATGTTTTGTAGAAATTTGTGACCCCCAAAATACTTGCTGGCAGTGACAAGACACAGATCACCTCAATTCCCAAATATTTTGTAGAAATTTGTGACCCCCAAAATACTTGCTGGCAGTGACTAGACACAGATCACCTCAATTCCCAAATGTTTTGTAGAAATTTGTGACCCCCAAAATACTTGCTGACAGTGACAAGACACAGATCACCTCAATTCCCAAATGTTTTGTAGAAATTTGTGACACCCAAAATACTGCGTGGTACTGGCTGTGTGACAAGACACAGATCACCTCAATTCCCAAATGTTTTGTAGAAATTTGTGACCCCCAAAATACTTGCTGGCAGTGACAAGACACAGATCACCTCAATTCCCAAATGTTTTGTAGAAATTTGTGACCCCCAAAATACTGCGTGGTACTGGCTGTGTGACAAGACACAGATCACCTCAATTCCCAAATATTTTGTAGAAATTTGTGACCCCCAAAATACTTGCTGGCAGTGACAAGACACAGATCACCTCAATTCCCAAATGTTTTGTAGAAATTTGTGACCCCCAAAATACTTGCTGGCTGTGTGACAAGACACAGATCACCTCAATTCCCAAATGTTTTGTAGAAATTTGTGACCCCCAAAATACTTGCTGACAGTGACAAGACACAGATCACCTCAATTCCCAAATGTTTTGTAGAAATTTGTGACCCCCAAAATACTGCGTGGTACGGGCTTTGTGACAAGACACAGATCACCTCAATTCCCAAATGTTTTGTAGAAATTAGTGACCCCCAAAATACTGCGTGGTACTGGCTGTGTGACAAGAGACAGATCACCTCAATTCCCAAATGTTTTGTAGAAATTTGTGACCCCCAAAATACTTGCTGACAGTGACAAGACACAGATCACCTCAATTCCCAAATGTTTTGTAGAAATTTGTGACCCCCAAAATACTGCGTGGTACGGGCTTTGTGACAAGACACAGATCACCTCAATTCCCAAATGTTTTGTAGAAATTAGTGACCCCCAAAATACTGCGTGGTACTGGCTGTGTGACAAGACACAGATCACCTCAATTCCCAAATGTTTTGTAGAAATTTGTGACCCCCAAAATACTTGCTGGCAGTGACAAGACACAGATCACCTCAATTCCCAAATATTTTGTAGAAATTTGTGACCCCCAAAATACTACGTGGCACTGGCTGTGTGACAAGAGACAGATCACCTCAATTCCCAAATGTTTTATAGAAATTAGTGACCCCCAAAATACTTGCTGGCAGTGACAAGAGACAGATCACCTCAATTCCCAGATATTTTGTAAAAATTAGTAACCCCCCAAAATACTGCGTGGTACTGGCAGTGAGTCACAAGACACAGATCACCTCAATTCGCAAATATTTTGTAGAAATTTGTGACCCCAAAAAGACTTGCTGGCAGTGACATTATGTATTTAAAAAGTGACAGACCTCAAAGTCTGTATTTAACCCATTAGGAACTAAATTGTCTAGGTGGTAAATCCATCTCATCTCAGTTTTAATAAGTTTCTGGTACCTCTCCAGTCACATTTAATTTTCTCAATACCCATAAATTCCAATCCTTTAGGGTTGCAATCATGTGTATCCCCAAAATGGGAAGAGACACTATCAGGGTTATCCAAAGAGATTCGAAAAGTCACCGCACGTTCGGTGACTTTTCGTTCTCTTCAATTCGGTTCCTTTTGCCGATCCCATTTCGGTGACCCTGCGGTGTATTCAGCAAGCACCACAGGGTCCCAGAAATGCAGGGAAAAGCTACCGCAAACCTGACGAAAACTAACCGCAAAACCCACCGAATGCACACTGAAAACAAACAAAAACATCTGGATTAACCTTCGAAAAACCCGAACAGGAGCCGAATCACACCCAGCCGAAGCAGCTGAGACGCAGAGGAGGCAGTGAATACAGTTGTGTTCAAAATTATTCAACCCCCACTGAAATTGAGTGTTTTGGCCAGTTTGACATTGATTTTGATCATTCAGTCATCTTGCTTACAATTAAATCAAAGAGGCACGTGTAGGTCAGACAAATATAACATAACATTTATAATGAAATAACCACAAATGTCTTTTCTGTGCTCACATCATTATCAGTTTTATTCAACCCCCAAGTGACATTCAATCTTAGTACAACATCCTTTTACAGTTATAACAGCTTTTAAACGTGAAGCATAGCTTGACACAAGTGTCTTGCAGCGATCTACGGGTATCTTCGCCCATTCGTCATGGGCAAAAGCCTCCAGTTCAGTCACATTCTTAGGCTTGCGCACTGCAACTGCTTTCTTTAAGTCCCACCAGAGGTTCTCAATGGGATTTAAGTCAGGTGACTGCGATGGCCACTCCAAAATGTTCCAGCCTTTAATCTGCAACCATGCTCTAGTGGACTTGGAGGTATGCTTGGGATCATTGTCCTGTTGAAAGGTCCAACGTCTCCCAAGCCTCAGGTTTGTGACGGACTGCATCACATTGTCATCCAATATCTCCTGGTACTGAAGAGAATTCATGGTACCTTGCACACGCTGAAGCTTCCCTGTACCTGCAGAAGCAAAACAGCCCCAAAGCATGATTGACCCCCCGCCATGCTTCACAGTAGGCAAGGTGTTCTTTTCTTCATAGGCCTTGTTCTTCCTCCTCCAAACATAGCATTGATCCATGGGCCCAAACAGTTCTAATTTTGTTTCATCAGTCCACAGAACACTATCCCAAAACTTCTGTGGTTTGTCCACATGACTTTTGGCATACTGCAGTCGACTCTTCTTATTCTTTGGAGACAGCAAGGGGGTGCGCCTGGGAGTTCTGGCATGGAGGCCTTCATTACGCAGTGTGCGCCGTATTGTCTGAGCTGAAACTTCAGTACCCACATCTGACAAATCTTTTCTCAGTTTCTCAGCAGTCACACAGGGACTTTTCTCCACTCTACGCTTCAGGTAGCGCACAGCAGTCGAAGTCAGCATCTTCTTTCTGCCACGACCAGGTAGCGTTTCAACAGTGCCCTTTGCCTTGAATTTGCGAATGATGCTTCCTATGGTCTCTCTTGGTATGTTTAACATCTTTGCAATCTTCTTATAGCCATTGCCCTTCCTGTGAAGAGTAATAACCTCTTCTCTTGTCTTCCTGGACCATTCTCTTGACTTCACCATGTTTGTAACCACACCAGTAAATGTCTAGAAGGAGCTGAGTATCACAGTCATTTTAAAGCTGCCTAATTGGTGCTTATTATGCTTTATTGCTGCTCCGTGACATCCACAGGTGTTTTCAATACCTGATTGAAAACACTTGAATGAACCTCTGTTCTTCAGAGTGGTAGTCTTTAAGGGGTTGAATAATTGTGTCAATGAAGAATTCACAAAAGAAACATTTACTACTGTATTACAAAACCAATTGATGTCATTTTAGTTGCATATGGTTCTTTAAAAAGTCCTTGTAGGATTTCATTCTGAATACAATTACAAATGTACACTAAATTCCCTAAAACCCTTTACAGCATTGGGGGTTGAATAATTTTGAACACAACTGTAAATTAGCAAAACCATTTGTATAAATCTGTGATAATGAAACACTGTTTGCAAAGAAACTACTGAGCGAAAATGTCTGAAATTTGCATATGAGGTCCAGGGAATGATAATAAAGAGGGCTGTTACAGAAAAAATGAGTAAACTTAAAAAAAAAAAAAAAAAAAAAAAATCGGACTTTTAAAAAAAAAAAATCTGAAAAATGCTTAAAGTATCCTAAAAAATCTATAAATAAAAAGACTTTTTGCTGCAGAATTTTATAATGAATGGTTTATTAGATATTGAATTAAAACGGGAATATTTTTAACCTTGAAGTCTATGGGATTCTCCTGAATAAATTTGCCGAATTAAACCACCAAATGGCAGGGCATTAGGGGAACCTTTCACTGCTGGTTTGTGTTCTCTGAATAGCCGAAGCAGTGCTTTTTCATGGGGTTTTCACTGCCCTCGAACAGGCACCGAACAGGCACCGTATGTGCAGGCAATTCGCCAGGATTTGGCGAATTGCCTGCTCTCTGGATAGCCGAATGGCCAAGAAAGGCAACCGAACGCTGATTTTCAGCGTTCGGTTACCTTTCTCAAGCAATTCGGATCTCTTTGGATAACCCTGATTGCTTTAAGTACCCTCTAGTAATATTGCAGAGGTGCTCATTAATCCTAATATAAAGAGATCGTGAGGTTTGTCCTACATATTTTTTCCCACATGGGCATTTAAGCAAGTATATTAGATTCTTTGTGTGACAAGTAATTATAGAATTTAGCTAAGTTATGACGATAAGTTAGAATTTTAATAAAGGACTCAGAGACGAGTATTGCAATCGCTTTCTTGCTTTTTAATACAGCAGCAAACAGAAATGTCGAAAAAGAAACATTAGACATTTAAAGAAACACTTTGCTAACAATGGACCAGTCTAACCCCCCCCTTCCCCAGTGAGTCAGTCCAAAGTCCATAAGTAGATCCCTGTTCCCGCCTTTTCTCCCTCTTTTCTTGCCAACAATGATAACCAGGCGAAGAAGTGAAGAAATATGATCCAGCCGGATGTCAGAAGAGCAGGAACTGCCAACAGATGGATCTCAACATCTCACCGAGCTGAAATAAAAGGAAGAGTGAGATACCAGCGTGACAACGCGAAAGCGCACTCAAGCCATAAGTCCGCCCTGGGAGGGCAGGGTGGGCAATACTCGCCTCTGAGTCCTTTATTAAAATTCTAACTTATCGTCATAACTTAGCTAAATTCTATAATTTTAATACAAGGACTCAGAGGCTCCTATTGCAAGTTCAAAGCTGGTCCATAAGAGCGGACGACCAATGAACAATCGGCTTAAAATAGAAAGTACGGAAGGTGGTCTCTCTAGACCAATCAGCCGACTTGAGTAAATCCTCCAAACAACAACCCGCAGATATCGCGGCAGATGCAGTCGCACTACAAATTGAGTGAGCCCCAAATCTAGACACATCCACCCCCGCTAGCGCTAACAGCCATTTAAGCCAACGCGCCAGAGTAGTGGAACCGACCGCGGCATGCGGCGAGCGAAAATAAATAAAAAGGGGTGCCACATTATCCGATCGCAGCGACATCGTACGTGTTTCATACACTTGTAAACAGTTTATAGGACACAGGGTCGGTTGAGAAGGAAGCGCCGGATAAAACACAGATTTTATAGACGTCTTAGTCCGACGAGAGACATCAAAAAGGACCCCTTCCGGGACAAAAGACCTGACCTGAAAGTCCAATGCCCGGACATCCCCCACTCTCTTACACGAGATGAGACAGAGAAGGGCCAAAAGTTTAGCCGAGAGTTGTCTCAACGATAACTGTTGATTAGAGGGCCATTCGCTCAAGAAATTGAGCAGAATTGCCACATCCCAAGTTTCTGAATACCAAGGGAGCGGAGGTCTTGAACACCGAATGCCTCTCAGTAAACGACAGACCAAGGGAAGTTTGCCCACCGGAATCCCCTGAAAACCCACATGATAGACTGACAAGGCCGACCGATAAACATTAATAGTTCGATAAGCCTTTCCGTCATCAAAACATTCCGATAGAAAGTTTAAGATGAAGGCAATAGGGGCTTGAAAGGGATCCAGATTCCGTGGCATACACCAACCAGACCACTGAGCCCAGGCAGAGTCATAACAGGACAGTGTGCCTGGGGCCCATGCGGCCCGTAGGAGGGCCCTAGTCCGGCTCGAAACACTTCCGAACGTCCCGGGTTCCCCGAGACCAGGGAGGCTAGGACGCGACACGAGTCTCGTAGTAACAGTGGATGAGGAAGTCCCTGACCATCCAACAGCAGATCCTGACATCTCGGTAATAACCACGGGAAATCCACCAGGAGTTCCAGAAACAGGGGAAACCATGGTTGGTTGGGCCAGAATGGGGCCACTAAAACCAACTCCGCCTCCTGCATCCGCACCTGGCGTAACGTCCGAGCCACCAACTGAAACGGAGGAAATGCATAATGACGATGTCCCCTCCAGTCCTGAAGGAATGCATCGGTGGCTATCGCCACTGGATCCGGACGCCAACTGTAGAAGTTGGGTACCAGGTTGTTCAGTCGCGACGCAAAGAGGTCGATCTGAAACGGACCCCAAAGTTCCGTCACGACGGCAAAGATTGACGAGTTCAAACGCCAATCCCCGGAGTCCTCCGTGTGTCTCGAGCTCCAATCTGCGAGTAGATTCGAAACACCCGGTATGAATTGGGCTTGCACCGTGATCTGCCTTCGAAAGCACCAATCCCAAAGCCGCGTTGCCATCTCTGTCAGTAGGGATGATCGAGGGCCCCCCAGGGCATTGATGTACTTCACGGCTGGGAAATTGTCCATTCGGAGGAGAACGGACACCTGACCTGCTGACTTGAGAAAGCTCTGCATGGCAAACAGACCCGCCAATAATTCCAGACCATTGATATGGTTGCGAGCTTCCTGTGTCGACCAAGGTCCCCCCGTTATCAAGGTTCCTAACCTGGCCCCCCAACCTGACAGGCACGCGTCTGAGTCTATCGTCACCGTGGGAGGTGGTGATGTGATAGACCTGCCGTTGCAGCTCTGGAGGTTCTCTATCCACCAGAGGAGATCCTATCGTGCTCCCCTCGAGAGCTGAACCCGATCTGAATAATCCCGACCCTCCCATAGGAAATGGGCCATCAGGCGTTGGAGGGCCCAATAATGGAGAGGTGCTGGATGTACCGCCAATTTCGAGGCCCCCAATAGCCCTATCATGCGTGAGAGATCTCGCAAGGTCGGGTGACATTGTTGAGAAGCACACGCACCTCCTTTAGTATAGACTTGCACTTGTGCACTGGGAGTACCAGGGACATCGGTAAAGGTTGAACCATGAATCCTAGAAATTCCAGAGATTGAACTGGATGGAGAATCGATTTTTCTGAGTTCACTAAAAAACCCAATTCTTGTAGCAGTGTTATCGTCTGCTGAATATGAATTTGCAGCAGCGCGGCGGATTCCGCCATCAGAAGGATGTCGTCCAGATAAATGATAAGGCGGACCCCTCGCGATCTGAGACGACATGTCACTGGCTTCAGAAGCTTGGTGAAGCACCAAGGCGCCGAAGAGAGTCCGAAAGGTAAGCAGCGGAAACGCCACGTGACGTCTTTCCATCAGAAACAAAGGAATCTCCTGGATTCCGTCGCCATAGGTACTGTTAAATAGGCATCCTTCAAATCCACCTTTGCCAACCAGTCCCCTTGTCGAAGAAGATCTTTTAACAGGTGCAAACCTTCCATCTGAAAGTGGTTGTCAATTACCGATAAATTCAGCTCTTTCAGATTGAGGACGGGTCGACTCCCCCCGCCCTTCTTGGGGACCAGGAATAAATTTCCCAAGAATCTCACTTCTTCCCTTGAGGACCGCTCTATGGCTCCTTTCCGAAGGAGATCCGCAATCTCTTCGTCCACCAGCACTCCCTCGTCCGCCGCGAAGATCAACGGCGGGGGAAAGGAGTGCTGAACGGGGGTCGAGATTAAATTTATGACGAAACCCTGTACCGTGTGTAGCACCCATGTATCGGATGTGATCTTTTGCCATTGTTGAAGGCATTTTGATAAACGGCCCCCCACTTGCACATTCATGTGAAGAATCAGAGAGCGCAATACCTGGAGATCTGTACTGGAAGTTGCGTCCTCCTCGATAGCCTCTGAAGCCTCTGGTACGCCAGGGTCAGGAACGGGAGGGAAAAAAATTTGAGACTCTTGTCTCTGACTGTGAGGCGTCATACGCCACAGAACCTCTTGAGGCGTCATACGCCACGGAGCCTGTGAATTGGCGGGAGAATCCTGCCCTTGCACGGCCGGCAGCGCGACCCCTGCCCCTGCCGGCCCGTGCAAAAACCCCCGCGGTGAACACCTTCTTTATGGAAGTAGTAACCTTCTCCATTGTAGTAAAGGCTCCGGTATATTCTGTCATGTCTCGTAAGAACCCAGGACCAAATAGCATTCCTTGGGCCTTAACCCCAAGCTCATTATCTGCAACTGCCGCCAGTTGTGCATCCATCTTAAGCAAAATGCATTTGCGTCTCTCCGTAGCCAGAGCTGTATTTGTATTGCCTACGAAACTAATAGCTCTCTGGACCCAATTAGTAACTTCATAAGGGTCAAGCGTAGCGTCGTTAATTTTAGCCTGTTCGGCCACATCTAACAGTTTGGCCAAAGGACCTATCGTGTCTAGGAGTTTATCCTGACAATTTTTGAAAGCCAGGTCTATGCCTCTATTCTGGGACCATCCTTTTGTCTCCACAAATTTTATAAATTTTTTGTCCACCTCCGGGGTCAAGCATGTTTTTCCTACTGTAGTAGGTCGGGGACACTCCGCTCTCATCCTGGATCTGGAAGTTTTATCAAGAGGCCTGCGCACACGCGCATCGATCCATGCCTCCACATGTGGGGTGAGGGACCACTCTGTGGATCTAGGGTGAGATAAATCCTCAGGAGCGAACATGGGGTTCCCCATTGGGTCGTAAATGGGCCCCTCTGTACCAGGCCCCTGTAAGGGCACTAAGGTCTTATCAGCAAACTCCTCGTCCGACGCGTAAACCTCTAACGCGTCTTCACCACCTTCTTCTCCAGATAAAGGGGGATTATATTGTCTACTGGAGGAGGAAGGGTGATCATTGGTATGAGAGTGGTCAGAGCGTTTACTACGCTTGGTCGAGTTTGACTCAATATGATGAGCTTTGTGTGCGCGCTTTCTTGGCGTGTGTGTCCCCGGCATTGAATCCCCGGACAGTGATACGGGGATGCCAGCCCCTCCAGCCTTGCGCTTATCTTTATTATTATCAGGCTGTTTCCCCGTGGTTAGGGGAGAGTCAGAGGGCCTCACTTCGGTGAGAGAATCGCCCGAATCGTTAACCGGGAGAACCGGTGTTGCATCCATTTTAGTCTCTAAAATAGCCTCTTTAAGGGATTGAGTAAAAGAACTAGAAAGGGCATTAACTGCTTTGAAAACTGCCGATTCTATTGAGGCTTGGATATGGGGCTCTAATACTTTTTTATGTGTGGGGTCAGAAGGGCCTGCGGCTCTGGAGCCTGTCGCATTACCAGCCTTATCGGGAGGTTTATGTCAGTAGTTTATCAAGAGGACCTCAATATGCAGGTTTACCTCAGGCGTGCTGCAGATGGCGGTATAGATGGTCTCATAGATCAATATTCAATCCAAGGGTCTGTATATTCAAAGAAGGGATTTATTCGTAAAGTAGGTGGTAAGGTCAAAACCAGGATAGACAGGTTCAGTATGGAAGTGTCTCTGGGAGATTCAGACAACAACTGGACAATGAAGCATAGGTGGTTCAGGTTTATAGGGGAGTTCTGCCCACTCCTACTCCACCCCCAAGGGAGGGGTGTGACGTCAGAGTCAGGGAAACCCCAGTCATTGAATCTGCAGGCCTGATTCCTTGGCCCAGCCCCCTGACAGCTGTCATTGTTTTCCCTGTCCAACCTCCTTGGGGGAACTCCCCAAACAGAGGCGGGGCAGGGTCTGACTGCCAAGCCGGGGGTACCATGCTGGAATCCTTCCCCGCATGTCCTGACGCGGGTCTGACTCCTCGTCTGCACCGTCTCCCCAAAGCTAGGAGGTTGGAGCTGGACGGCTACAGCCGCCGGAGGTGAGCCTGCGCCAAACACCCTCCCATCGCCGGTCGAGGATCGGGTGTGGGGACGCCGCGGCTGAGCGCCGGCGCCCCTCTCTTTCACCGACCCCCAGAACCGCCGCAGAGAGGCGCGCCGGAGCGTGGCGTCATCCCCCTGCGTGTTCCCAGAGTGGACAGCTGCTGTGGTGAGTCCTGACATAATCCCCCCCCCCAGACGACCACTCCGGGGGCGTCCAGGTGCGGGTTTGGTAGGATGGAGGAGGTGGAAGCGACGGACCAATCGGACGGCACTGATGCCAGAAGCAGGCTCCCAAGATCTCTCCTCAGGACCGTACCCTTTCCATTGGATGAGGTACTGCAAGGAACGTCCACACCAACGAGAATCAATTATAGCCTGAACCTCATATTCAGGATCCGAGGCGGCAGAAACGGGCGGTGGCGGTGTCGTCTTCCGGAAGGGATCAGGAGTCCATGGTTTCACGAGAGAGACGTGGAACGTGGGATGGATTCTAAAGTTAAGAGGTAATCGAAGACGAACTGCCGAGGCATTCACCACTTTATCAATTACATATGGCCCTATGAACTTCGGTCCCAGCTTTTTCGATGGACATAGTAGACGTATATTACGTGAAGAGAGCCATACCTTTTGGCCTACTCGATAGGAAGGGGCTATTCTTCTCTTTTTGTCTGCTTGATCTTTATGACATTGTTTGGCGTTTAACAGGTTTTGTTTGAGCAGGGCTAAGTGGCGGCGGTGATGTCTTAGCAATGCATTGACGTCGGGAACATGAGTTTGACGGAAGGAACCCGGCAGTAGAACGGGGTGGTATCCATAAGCGGCGTAGAAAGGAGATGTCTTGAGAGATGAGTGGAAGCCATTGTTATAGGCGAATTCGGCCGTAGGCAGCAGATCCATCCAGTTATCTTGTGATTGCGTAGAGTAGCATCTTAAGTATTGCTCAAGAGTCTGATTGGTACGCTCAGTTTGGCCGTTGGTTTGTGGGTGAAAGGCTGATGATAGACGGCTGGATATGTGAAGTGATTTGCAGAGGGCTTTCCAGAATCTTGAAGTGAATTGGAACCCCGGTCGGAGATAATGGATGTGGGGGTGCCGTGTAAACGGAAGATGTGGTTGTGGAACATGGTGGCTGTTTGTACTGCCGTGGGAAGTCCCTTACAACCCACAAAATGTGCCATCTTGGTGAAGTGATCTACCACCACCATGATGGTGGTATATCCTTTTGAAGGTGGGAGATCGGTTATGAAATCTACTGATATTTGGGTCCAAGGGCGAGAGGGTGTTGGTATGGGTTGGAGGAGGCCCGATGTCCTATCTGTTGAATGCTTTGACCTTGCACAAACAGAACAGGTTGTCACGTATTTCTTAATCTCCTTTTTCATGTGTGGCCATGTGCCATATCTGTTCATAAGATGTTCGGTTTTCTTGATTCCTCCGTGGCCAGCAGAGGGTGAGTCGTGGCACAGTTCGAGAAGTTCTTTGTGGGAAGGTGTAGGAGTATCGATGGTTGTGGCCGATAGGAAGTGGTCGGAGCGGAGTATGGTATCTGTACACTGTACTTTGGTAGGCGCAGGAGGTAGTCGCGAAAGCGTATCCGCCTTCATGTTTTTTCGTCCAGGGCGGTAGGTTATGTGAAAATTAAATCTGGAAAAGAACAAGGCCCATCTGGCTTGACGTGGGCGAAGCCTTTTGGCTGAGCGAAGATACTCAAGGTTTCGATGGTCTGTATATATTGTTACCGGATGGTGTGTACCCTCTAATAGATGTCTCCATTCTTCTAATGCCTTTTTGATGGCCAGTAACTCCTTGTCTCCTACGTCATAATTTTGTTCGGCTGTGTCCATGATCTTGGAGTGGAATGCGATAGGATGGAGTAGGTTCGAACTCGTATCCCGCTGGGAGAGGATGGCCCCGGTAGCATACTCGGATGCATCCACCTCCAAGAAGAAGGGTTGAGTGGGGTTAGGGAGAGAGAGGATCGGTGCGGAGGAAAACCTTTTCTTTAATGCTTGGAAGGCATTGTCCGCTTGGTCGGACCAGTAGAATTTAGTTTTGTTACTCGTTAGCCTGGTGAGGGGACGTGCCAGTTTGGAAAAATCTCGTATAAAACGACGATAAAAATTGGAAAAACCTAGAAATCTTTGTATTTCCTTTTTAGAGGTGGGTATGGGCCAGGTGGTGATGGCAATGACCTTTTCGGGGTCCATTGTCACATGTCCTGGTGATAATATGAAGCCTAGAAATGAGATGGTTTGGGCGTCGAAGATGCATTTCTCGGTTTTAACGTACAGACGGTGTTTCCTGAGTCGAGATAACACCTCTTTCATATGTACACGATGATCAGCGATAGATTTCGAGTAGATAAGGATATCGTCAAGGTATACCACAACATATTGATCGAGCAGGTCCTTGAAAACATCATTGATGAAGTGTTGGAAAGTGGCTGGGGCGTTGCAGAGCCCGTAGGGCATCACGAGATACTCATAGTGTCCGTATCTGCTCCTAAACGCTGTCTTCCACTCATGGCCACTCTGTATTCGGACTAGGTTGTATGCCCCACGAAGATCTAATTTTGTGAATATGGTGGCGCCTTGTAGGCGTTCCATTAATTCTGGGATCAGTGGAAGCGGATAACGTTTTTTATGGTGATGTCATTCAACTCTCTATAATCCACGCAGGGTCTGAGGCCTCCATCCTTTTTGCTGACAAAGAAGATACCTGCCCCAGCAGGTGAGGTGGATGGGCGTATAAACCCCTTGTCGAGATTCTCGCGGATATATTCTTTCAGAACCGTTAATTCTGGTTGTGACAATGGGTATAGACGACCATGGGAATCGTGGCACCTTGAACCAGGTCAATTGGGCAGTCATAGGCCCGATGTGGAGGTAGAGTCTCAACACCTTGTTTGTTAAAGACGTCTGCATACTCCAGGTAGGGTTTGGGCACCTCTATATTGGTCTTGCGCATGTTCTTATCCAGAATAGAGTTTAAGAATCCTATTTGAGGTATGAGCATGCAATGTTTCTTACAGTAAAGAGATTGGAAACGTACTCTACTCGGCTCCCAGTGGATGAGGGGGTTATGTAATCGCAACCAGGGGAGTCCCAGTATGACGGGAAAAACGGGTGAGGCCACCAAGTCAAAGCGTATTGGTTCTAGGTGTCTATTACCTATTGTCATCTGAACGGATTGCGTTTCGGATGTGACCGTCCCAGAGCGTAATAATGACCCGTCAACCATGTGTATGTTTATAGGTGTTTCTTTATTCAGTTTAGGAATATTAATGGTTTCTGCATATTCCATATCCATAAAACACCCACTGGCTCCTGAGTCCACCATGGCTCGGGCGTAGACCGTCTTATTGCTCCACTGTAACGAGATGAGTAAGGATAAGTGAAGGGAAAAGATGGGTTACTAGGGCTATGAGATGGTGCACCCTTACCTCCTCGGTTGTTCCTTTCAGGGCAGGAGGTACGGAAGTGGTTGGGGCTTGCACAATATAGGCATAGGTGCAAGGCTCTGCGGCGATCCAATTCCTCGGGAGGGAGTCTGCGACTAGTAGCACCTAATTGCATGGGTTCCTCCCTTGTTTCCCCACCGTAGTATGGGACTACGGCTGCAGCATCGGATGGAAGTGCCCTAGGCGGGCGACGTATGGCTCCCATGGGGAGTGGGTCCTCTCTAGGCGGCGTTCTCTCATACGTCTATCGATTGTCAGGGTCAGTTGCATGAGTGCTTCTAGTGTGTGGGGAAGATCACCTCTTGATAGTTCGTCTTTTACTTGCTCAGATAATCCAAGACGGTATTGGCTGATTAATGCAGCCTCATTCCACTCGGTATCGAGCGCATGTGTTTTAAATTCAGAGATATACTCTTCTACGGGTCTACGCCCTTGTTTGGTTGCACGTAGCGAGCGTTCGGCAGTATCTTTACGTAGTGGATCGTCATACAGAGTATCCAGCTCGGTGATGAAAGATGTCCAGGTGTCCAGGGTAGGGCTATTGGATAGGATTAGATGGTGGGCCCATGTTTGGGGTTCCCCAGACAGCAAGGAGATGATGGTTTGTATCTTGATGTTCTCGGAATGATAGGTTCGTGGCTTCAGAGTAAACATGATTTGACAGGCAGTACGGAATGTAATATATTTGCTGCGGTCACCCGTGAACCTTTCGGGCAGAGGTACGGGGGGTTCTGGAGCTTGTGGATCCTGTGCTCGTACGAGTTCCATTGGTGCTTGGTAAGGTGGGGAGCACCTTGGAGCTCCCTCATATTGGCACGAAGTTGATCTTGGCCGTTTTGGAGGCCCTGGACAGTTTGGATCAGTACCCCTATTTGATGGGCCAGAGCGTTGAGGGTGTCAGATAACCCTGCGAGGTCCATGATGTTCCAGTTGTATTGTCAGTAGTTTATCAAGAGGACCTCAATATGCAGGTTTACCTCAGGCGTGCTGCAGATGGCGGTATAGATGGTCTCATAGATCAATATTCAATCCAAGGGTCTGTATATTCAAAGAAGGGATTTATTCGTAAAGTAGGTGGTAAGGTCAAAACCAGGATAGACAGGTTCAGTATGGAAGTGTCTCTGGGAGATTCAGACAACAACTGGACAATGAAGCATAGGTGGTTCAGGTTTATATAGGGGAGTTCTGCCCACTCCTACTCCACCCCCAAGGGAGGGGTGTGACGTCAGAGTCAGGGAAACCCCAGTCATTGAATCTGCAGGCCTGATTCCTTGGCCCAGCCCCCTGACAGCTGTCATTGTTTTCCCTGTCCAACCTCCTTGGGGGAACTCCCCAAACAGAGGCGGGGCAGGGTCTGACTGCCAAGCCGGGGTACCATGCTGGAATCCTTCCCCGCATGTCCTGACGCGGGTCTGACTCCTCGTCTGCACCGTCTCCCCAAAGCTAGGAGGTTGGAGCTGGACGGCTACAGCCGCCGGAGGTGAGCCTGCGCCAAACACCCTCCCATCGCCGGTCGAGGATCGGGTGTGGGGACGCCGCGGCTGAGCGCCGGCGCCCCTCTCTTTCACCGACCCCCAGAACCGCCGCAGAGAGGCGCGCCGGAGCGTGGCGTCATCCCCCTGCGTGTTCCCAGAGTGGACAGCTGCTGTGGTGAGTCCTGACAGTTTATCCATGGGAGAGGCGCTGTCTTCCGATCCTGAGTCCCTTGTAGGGGAAGAATCCTTGGAGCTCATGCGTGAGGTAGCTTTCGAAAACGGCATCTTGCGAGTGTGAGGTAACGCTAAAATGGAGGCGGGCAAAGCGCGCAAATCTACCGCGCATGCGCCCCGCCCCCTAGTAACCGCCGCTATCGCGGACACGTTTACTGCAAATAACTCAGTTAAATAAAGTAACAGAAATAACAGTGTGGAAACCGTTGCGATTCCAGTAAATAAAACGATACGAACAGCACCCCGGTCGCCTCAGTTAGAGCCGGACGACCGGGAGAAAACCTCTATACAATAATACTGGAGAAACAAAATTTTATACTTATCTTCTCCAGCAGCAAAAAAGAGGGAGAAAAGGCGGGAACAGGGATCTACTTATGGACTTTGGACTGACTCACTGGGGAAGGGGGGTTAGACTGGTCCATTGTTAACAAAGTGTTTCTTTAAATGTCTAATGTTTCTTTTTCGACATTTCTGTTTGCTGCTGTATTAAAAAGCAAGAAAGAGATTGCAATAGGAGCCTCTTAGTCCTTGTATTAAAATTGGCTCCCTGATGTTTTGGGAACTACATTTCACATGTGGCTCAGTCAGCCTAATGGGCTACATGGGAAATGTAGTTACCAAAACATCAGGGAGCCAAGGTTGCTGAACCCTGGCTTATACTATGGTAGATGGTTAAAGTGAGAATAACCAAACAAATGGCTCATACTGTGTTAGACAGGGTTAAAATGAGAATTACCTCATAAAACGGCTCATAATGGGGTGTAAAGGGTTAAAATCGATAATTACCTTAAAAAATACTGGGGTAGACAGGGTTAAAAGGGTGGTTTACCTCATAAAATGGCCCTATAAATCTATAGGCGAAACACATTTCCGTATTAATGTTTTAATTGCCTATTATTTCGGGGTTTTAATACATTTTCTCAGTTGCCGTCCTCCTTGGATCCGACGTCTGTTTTTTTATTTTAGCTCCATAGGAGAAGGAAGAAGAAGCGGGATGTAGAGCGTGGTCCCATCTGGAAGGGGATATTGGGGGGTTATTCCCAGAAACCTGCTGAGCGATGAAAGGGGACCCCCCTGTAAACTCCAACTAATGTAAGTGGAAATTGCGAACATCCTTTTCCTATGGTCACATTTTACTGGATTACGCTATGGTCTGTGTTTTCACATTCTTTTAATCATGTGGCGGCTCGGAGTGATAAGCGCTTGTGGTGCCTGAAGAGAGAAGTCAGTAAAAAATACCCCAGGGGCGATTCTTATAGAGCCATAACGGGGTTCTCCCTGTGTGAGTTGATATCACGCATGAAGCTGAAGTTTTTATTCACTCAGATTCTTATTCACTCAGCTCCTTATTCACTCGGCTTCTTATTCGCTCAGCTTCTTGTTCACTCAGATACTTATTCAGTCAGATACTTATTCACTCAGATACTTATTCACTCAGCTTCTTATTTGCTTGGCTTCTTATCCGCTCAGCTTCTTATTCACTCACCTCCTTATTTGCTCAGCTTCTTATTCATTTGGCTTCTTATTCACTCAGCTTTTAATTAATTCGGCTTCTTAGTCATTTGGCTTCTTATCCGCTCAGCTTCTTATTCACTTGCCTCCTAATTCGTTCAGCTTCTTATTCATTCGGCTTCTTATTCACGTGGCTTCTTATTCACTCATATTCTTATTCACTCTGCTTCTTAATCACTCAGATTCTTATTCACAAGGCTTCTTATTTGCGTGGCTTCTTATTCACTCCGATTCTCATTTGCCCAGCTTCTTATTCACATGGCTTCTTATTCACTCAGATACGTATTCACTCAGCTTCTTATACACTCGGCTCCTTATTCGCTCAGCCTCTTATTCATTCGACTTCTTATTCATTCGGCACCAGCCACCTCACCGCACGTCCCTGATATGTATATAAGGACTGACAACCCTTGGCAAGCACCTCTCCCTGTCACAGGTGTTACACTTTCAGGGTATTTAACCTTGAATCGCACGGAGCTCCAGAAAAGACTTATTGCTTGGTAAAATCTTTATATGTATAAGCTACTGCTGAAGTCTTTGTGATAGTTTTTTTTTTTTGAGAAAGTATTTTACCAGGAAGGATACAATACTTAGTTGGTGGCTCTCCTCCTCCTGGTTTGTTGTGCTTTTTATCTTGAGAAGCACCTGCCCTCTGTGCTTAGTAAAGGTTGAGTGCTGCCCTCTTGGTGTATTTTATATATAAAAGGATGTAATTCAGTATTAATGCACACATACGTAATCCTGGGCCTCCAAATGGCTCTACATATGGCACCCATAAGTTGTTTACTCGTCGGCACAACTTCAAATACAGCCTTCTTCTTTAAGGTAAGTATTCAGATCCACGTCTAAGTAGTAGACATACTATATTTATTAAAACCACTCACATAAGAGCTGAGCGCGTTTCGCCTTTAGGTTCAGCTTCCTCAGCTGCATGTCTTCTCTGTATTCACGACAGAATGTCTGGGTTACATTAAAGCAGGGAGCGATATTCCACCTCCCGCATATTATTATTATTCTTTATTTATATAGCGCCAGTGGTCAGCATATTCCGCAGCGCTGTACAATGGGCACTGTCACGACCACTACGCATGCTGCTGCGAAAGACGCCGGGTTAAGCCGCTCACTATCTGTCTAGCCTAGACCCCAGATAATGACTGCGTGGACAACAATCCCCTGCGTGCTTGCTTACCTATCCGTCCCCGCACACTTTCTCTCGCAACAGGTACATAGAGCGTGATACAATGGTCCCAGGATTGCAACGCAGTACCAGTCCTCTCTTAAATCGGGTAGTGACTACGTTTCCCACAATCCATGAGCCCACTTCTTATTCTATTAGTTACGCCGCCACCAGTTCTCCTGAACACTACGCGCATTGCAGTTAAGGACGCAGGGCTAAGCAACCCACTATCTGTCTATCCTAGACCCAGATAATGACTGCGTGGACAACAATCCCAGCCATCCCCAGCGACCGCAACTCACAATTTTGTAGCTACTCGAGCTTAAAACAACAAGCAATACTCCAGTCTCTTCAGTTAGCATGGATCGAATATCAGGCAGAAAACAAAACGTAATAAGGAATATTTAATATGATATAGAAAAAAAAACTATATATCACAGTGCATTTGTTACAGGAAAAATTATAGATAGAATAAATCGCTAGTTACACAGTACACAGCAAATAAAAGAAAGGGATTAAGCACAGAGCCTTACTTACATGTCAAACAAGCTAATTCTTGGCGACTCCTGGGGGCTGGAGCTAGAAGCATGTACAGCATGGACAGATCCTCATGACACAGGACACATGACCCCCCTGTGATCTGCAGCAAGCACATGGCAAGCTTCGGAATTTATACGCTTCCTGGTCCTTCCAAAACCCACCCACAAATGGCCCAGCTTCCTGCACTACATATCCCAGCAGGCCGAATTCTGGGCACACTCCGTGCATTGCGTCGTTAATTTTTAATTGCCCTGGTCTATCAATCATCTCCCAGAGACCACCTCCAGTGATCCAAGGATGTGATTGCTTCTTTGATATGCGGTTGGGGTGCCGCTCCGGCTGCATCTTCTCCCTGCCATGAGCAATTGCCCCTCCTGCCTGCTGGGTAGAACCAAAAGGGTGATTCTTTGATTCACACCTTCACTGACTTCACAGAGAAAATGGTCACTGGCCTGTTAATTGTTTCCTCCATCAGTTTGGAAGCGCAGGCATTGATTTACTAGGACACCTGCGCAAAATGGCTTGGTATCTATAGCCATAGATATAAATATGCCTATATAATACATATCGCGGTAGATATACAGGAGGAGAGGATACCATATAGTCTTCATCTGGATATTTTATATTAAGATGAGGATTTTAAGACAGTTTTAGTATTATTTTATTATGATTCAAATGTACAGATATTTAGATACATACAGTGGCAAGAAAAAGTATGTGAACCCTTTGGGATTATGTGGAGTTTTGCATGAATTGGTCAGAAAATGTGCTCTGATCTTCATCTAAGTCACAACAATTTGAAAAACACAGTCTGCTTAAAATAATACAACACAAACATTATATGTTTTCATGTTTTTATTGAACAGAACATGTAAACATTCACAGTGCAGGGTGGAAAAAGTATGTGAACCTTTGGACTTAATAACTGGTTGACCCGCCTTTGGCAGCAATAACCTCAACCAAACGTTTCCTGTAGTTGCAGATCAGACCTGCACAACGATCTGGAGTAATTTTGGACCACTCCTCTTCACAAAACTGTTTCAGTGTAGCAATATTCTTGGGATGTCTGGTGTGAATCGCTCTCTTAAGGTCATGCCGCAGCATTTCAATCGGATTGAGGTCAGGACTCTGACTGAGCCACTTCAGAAGGCGTATTTTGTTTTGTTGAAGCCATTCTTTTGTTGAATTACTTGTATGCTTTGAGTCATTGTCCTGTTGCATCACCCATCCTCTGCGGAGCTTCAGTTGGCGGACCTATGGTCTTACGTTTTCCTGCAAAATGTCTTGATAAACTCTGGAATTCATTTTTCCATCAATGACAACAATCCATCCAGGCCCTGAGGCAGCAAAGCAGCCCCAAACCATGATGCTCCCTCTGCCATGTCTTACAGTGGGGATGAGGTTTTGATGTTGGTGTGCTGTGCCTTTTTTTCTCCACACATAGTGTTGTGTGTTTTTTCCAAACAACTAAATTTTGGTTTCATCTGTCCACAGAATATTTTGCCAGTAGTGCTGTGGAACATCCAGGTGCTCTTTTGCAAACTTCAAACGTGCTGCAATATTTTTTTTGGAAAGCAATGGCTTCCTCCGTGGTGTCCTCCCATGTACTCCATTCTTGTTTAACCCTTTCACTGCTGAAGATGTGTGGGGCACGTCCTCATTGATGCACGTTACATGCTGAGGACGTGCTCCACACGTCATCAGCTGTGCGGGACCCCCGGAGGAGATACTCACCTCTCTGTCCGGGGTCCCGTGGTGTTCTGACTTCAGCGTCCTCAGACGCTGAAGTCAAGCTCCTCCCGGCATAAATCACGTCATTGCGCTTGGCGCGATGACGTCATTTCCAGGCGACCCCCCCGGCAATGCCGGGAGATAGCCTGGAAGGGAGGGCGGGATCCGTTCGGATCCCTCTCCCTCCCGATCGGAAAGGAGCAGCGCCAAAAGCCAGGCACCGCTTAAAAGGGGAGAGTCTCCCCTTTTAAGCGGTGCCCTGCTTTAACCCCTCAAGCGCCGGGTTGCACTTCAGCGCCTTGCGGCGCTGAAGTGCAGCCTAGCTCCGGTGGGGGCCGCCATCTTGGATGGCGGCTCCACCCCCGGGTCTCCCCTCGCTGCCTGATGTCATCATGCATAGCGTGATGACGTCAGATAGCCGGGGAACCCCTAGCTGCCAGGGGATTTCCCAAGGAAATCCCCTGGTGGAGATATGGGGTTCTTGTGAACCCCGATATCTCCAGAACCGTGGCAGCTAGGGGGTCATGGAGGGTGTCATTTGAAAGGCCTGAGCATGGCCTTTCGAATGATACCCAACATGACTAGGTACAAAGTACAAAGAATAATAAAACAATTATAATAAAAATAAATAAATAAAAATAAAAAAAAACGGTTTTTTTTGTGTGTTGTTTTTATTAATGCAGCAATATTGTTCACATTTCAATTATAATGTGAACAATGATGCTGCACTAATGATTTTTTTCTATGGGGTGCGTTTGCTAAAAATCACGTAAATCCCCCCACAAAATGTAACAAGTCCCCATTTCAAATTTTTGTACAAGCGCACCCCATAGAAAACATAACCGCAAACGGTCATGTGATAAAATGTGAAAAAAACCACTTTACACACTGCAGATGATTAAAAATTCTATTTTTATTGTATTTTTTGTTATAATATACAGACAGGACATGACGTATACATATAAAAATGATATATTATGAATCTGCGGAGTCTGCCGGAAAGAACGATATATAATATGTCTGGGTCATTTATTAAAATGTGGCTTCAAATCGCGTTTAAACATGATGAGCGAAAGCGGTAAAAATGAGCTCAGCACACAGCAGTGAAATGCCTCAGCAGTGAAGGGGTTAATGTTTTCCTTATTGTAGATGTTTCAACAAAAATGTTAGCATGTAGAAACATAGAAACATAGAAAAATGTCGGCAGATAAGAACCTTTCGGCCCATCTAGTCGCCCAATTACATGGATACTTTACCTGGATTTATCTTTTGTTTAGGATAGCCTTATGCCCATCCCATGCTTGCTTAAATTCAATTACTGTTTTGGCCTCTACCACTTCTACTGGAAGACTGTTCCATGTATCCACCACCCTCTCAGTAAAATAATGCTGTCTTATGTTACTTTTAAACCTTTGCCCCTCTAATCTAAGACTATGTCCTCTTGTTTTGCTACTTTGTTTCCTTTTAAATATACTCCCTTCCTCTACCTTGTGGATTCCCTTTACGTATTTAAATGTTTCTATCATATCTCCTCTGTCTCGTCTTTTTTCCAAGCTGTACATGTTAAGATCATTAAGCCTTTCCTGGTAACTTTTCTCCTTCAAGCCGTACACCATTTTAGTAGCCCTTCTCTGAACTCTCTCTAAGATGTCTATATCCTTCTGGAGATACGGTCTCCAGTACTGCACACAGTACTCCAAGTGAGGTCTCACCAGTGCTCTGTACAGTGGCATGAGCACTTCCCTTTTCCTACTGCTAATACCTCTCCCTACACAACCAAGCATTCTGCTAGCATTTCCTGCTGCTCTATTACATTGACTACTTACCCTTAGATCCTCTGAAATAATAACCCTTAAATCCCTTTCCTCAGATGTTGAGGTTAGGACTGTATCAAATATTCTATATTCAGCCCTTGGGTTTTTACATCCCAGAGATTTCTGTAAGTCTTTAGCTGACACTCTAGGATTCTTCTTTACCTCATTAAGCATTCTGCGTTGTGCTCTTGCAGTCATCTTTACAGGACAACCACGCCTAGGGAGAGTAGCAACAGTGCTGGACTTTCTCCATTTGTAGACAGTCTGTCTTACCGTGGACACATGAGCATCAAGGCTTTTGGAGATACTTTTGTAACCCTTTCCAGCTTCATGCAAGTCAACAATTCTTGATTGTAGGTCTTCTGAGAGCTCTTTTCTGCGAGGCATGGTTCACATCAGGCAGTGCTTCTTGAAACCAGTAAACCCAAAACTGGTGTGTGTTTTTAAAGGGCAGGACGGCTTTCAGCAACACATCCAATAATATCCCACTGATTGGACTCAAGGTTGGCTCACTCCTGGCTCCAATTAGCTTTTGGAGAAGTCATTAGGCTAGGGGTTCACATACTTTTCCCACCCTGCACTGTGAATGTTTACATGTTATATTCAATAAACACATGAAAACATATAATGTTTGTGTTGTATAATTTTAAGCAGACTGTGTTTTTCAAATTGTTGTGACTTAGATGAAGATCAGAGCACATTTTATGACCAATTCATGCAAAACTCCACGTATTCCCAAAGGGTTCACATACTTTTTCTTGCCACTGTATGTTTAATTATTTATTGATCCTTTTAAGGGTCTATTCACAGAGCAACCAGATTGAGTACAATTTCAGTGCTTTGTGTTTTGCTGCAATTCGCCGGATTACGGCGATTCCATTGCATCAAAATTACAGTGAATCCACTATTCGGTAACAGTATTTTGCTGAAATTGCAGTCCCCAAAGCAGTTATCGGATGTCAGTGAATTCCGCTGAACTGCAAAAAATTATCCTAATAGTATAAATCAATAAAATGTAGTAAAAATGTGACTAAATAAAAAAAGTCTGTTACAAAATAATAAAAAAAATATTTCAAAAAAATTATGAAAAACAAAAATGTTGTCTAAAAAATACAAAAAGCTTTTCTAAAAAATAAAAAGGGTTTTTACAAAAAATGGAAAGAATAAACAGTCTTTTGAAAAAATTAAAAAATCATATTACATTTATTGCATTAAAACAGTTACAGTTACAAGCATGAGAGTCTCCTGTTTAAACCTGTTGAATTGCAACACTGAAAATCTGGGCATTTCGCCGGAAATTTCGGTGCAATTCAGCGAGCTGTGAATAGACGACACAATAGTCTTCTATGAGACAATTTCGGAGTCACCAAATTAAGGCGAACTGTGGCAAATTGCAACATAATTTGCTCTCAAATCACCAGTATTTGACAGCTTAGTGAATAGATGAATTGGCCTGAAATTGCACCAAATGGGGGTCAGTTCGTAGGTTAGTGAATAACCTCTTTAGAGTTTCTATATATTTTTCTTGATCTGTTGAACTTGATGAACATTTTTCAACCTACCGGCTGGGTGGAGTAGAGGTAACGTCACTGCTCTGCGAGGAGAGAGCCTGTGGAGTCATGGGTTCGATCCCAACGAGCACCTCTCCAGTAAGTGTCCTTGGGCAAGACACCCAACGGTACAGACCCACCACCCAGGACCAGGGCCGGATTAACATAGGGGCAGATGGAGTGGTTGCTCCTGGCCCCTTTCTAAAATAGGCCCACAGCAGCCAAGACCTCCGATCCAGGACCAGCACCTTACTTGCAATACCACAATACAAAAAGACAGTGGCTCGGTCCTCATTTTCCTACAGAGCACCACAATTATGGAATAACCTCCCAGACACCATCAAATCTTCCACCAGTCTTAAGTCACTCAAAATTTCCCTGTTAACATACCTCAATACAGAATGCACCTGTAAACATGTAACACAGTGACTATTTCCTACATATTTATTTTCTGTTAATTTGTATATTTGTGTTGTTTTTTTTAATATCTTGCATTGTATTACTTTGTATTTCTGTAAATGTAACACTTCAATGTACTTGAACCCAGGACATACTTGAAAACGAGAGAAATCTCAATGTATCCTTCCTGGTAAAATCCTTTATAAATAAATAAAAAATAAATAGCTGGCTGGCTGATAGTGAGTGCCGAGGGCACCCAGCCCAGGCCTTTGATCAGCCCTGCAGCAGAACCTGGTGCTTAGATAATAGAAACGCATCCTTTCCTTTGAAAGGAGGCTGAGAGGCGGAGCTCTTCTTTGAAGCCACGTGCTGCCCCTTTCCCTGCACAGCGGGAAGGTGATGAAGATCCGGCTCGGGAGAAAGAGAAGGACACACTGCTTTGTAAATATCTCCCCCTCTTATTTAAACACTAGCCCACTAACTCCAGGATGACATGGGATTGGGGAGAGAGAGGAAGGGGGGGAGACCCTAGCTAACAGGCACCCAGGCTGCTTAAAGATTAGCAGCTACAATTTAAGCTGCAAAGCAGCCTGCTTTATTTGAATTTTACCACTTCTCCTGCTGCTCTGACTCATATAGTAATAATTTTCTGTGTGTGTGGTGTGTATACATGTGTCGCTCTGGTGTATATATGTGTGTGTGTGTGTCTGGGTGGTGCGCTATGTATGTGTAAAGTTTGCAAGTGTGTGCACCATGTATGTAGCTGAGTGTGTGTTCTGTATATAGCTGTGTGTTGTGTATATAGCAGTGTGTTCTGTATATAGCTGAGTGTGTGTGTATATAGCTGTATGTATATAGCTTGTTTGTGTGTGTATAGCTGTGTGTGTGTGGATATAGCTGTGTGTGTGTATATTGCTGAGTGTGTGTGCATACCTGCGTGTGTGTGTATAGCTGAGTGTGTGTGTGTTTATGTGTGTAGCGCTCACTCCCGGAGGAGCCGCTGAAAATGAACCACGGGTCAGTCTCCCCGCACTAGGGAATAAA
>RXON01005208.1:0-19819 GCA_009667805.1 Leptobrachium leishanense
CTGCACTCTTTCACAATACCAAGGTGTGAAGGCACTTAATGCCACCAAAGGCATAATATTTGGGTGCACTGACGCCTTTACCAGATTCATCTAATTTTAATTTTGGATCGCAGGGTCCAACCCTGCACTCTTATTCAATACCACAGAGGAGTTACTTACGGTGTGAAGACACTTGCTGCCACCAAAGGCACAATATTTGGGTGCACTGCCACTGACACCTATACCAGATTCATATCATTTTAATATTGGACCGCAGGGTCCAACCCTGCACTCTTACAAAATATCACAGAGGGGTTACGGTGTGATGGCACTGTTGTCGACACTAAATGCCCAATTTTAAAGCACCTATTGTTACTTTCATCCACAGCCTGCATAAGTTTCACCATAATTTAGCCAAAAAATCACTAAACTTGTTCTGCGTGCCCTAAAATGTCTCCTCTTTTCATACAGGCTGCCGCCCCAAGCAGTTGTTTATGAATAGATTAAAGGAAAATTTACCGTCATTTGAAACGTCATATGTTTTTTTTTAAATGTTTCTACGCATCCTACAAATCCGCCACTTCATGGGCAGGTTATGGGGACCTCCTAGGCACGATATTTGAAGGAATTTTTTGTTTTTATTCCTAACCTTTATTTCATGGAAAACTCACTATTCCTTTAAAAATGGTTTTTTTTTTTACTTTTTGTCCTTGTTTCCTGTCTTCCAGGGCACTACCTGGACCCCCATACACCTTTTATGGCAAATATCTAGCATATATGCCCTCTTGGAGGGCACTCTAAAAGTCGAACTTTCGGGTCCCATTGACTTACATTGAGTTTGGTTCGTGTTCGAGTTCGAACTCGAACTTTTGAAAATGTTCGAGTTCGAATGCGAACCGAACACTAGGGTGTTCGGCTCATCCCTAGTAATAATCCATCCAGTAACAATCCATTCCATTCATACATTTTACATTTACTTACATAAAGTTATTATACCTTAACTAGTGGCTTCGCTCGCGTGGAATTTAGGATTTGTTAAAATTGTTTGCCAAATTTCACACCTGTAACATCTTTGGTTTTTGAAATATCGGTATAGTGATAAACGTATTCACATCCCTTTCCCCCATCCCCATTAACTGGATTTTCGTAAAATGGTATAACGTGGGGTTTTTTTTGCACGAAGATTGTAAATATTGAATTTCACACCTGTAACATCATTGGTTTTTGAAATATAGGTATAGTGATAAAGGTATTCATCCCCCTTTTTGCCCCCCCACTGGATCTTTGGAAAATGGTAAAATACATGTTGTTTTATTTTCAAGACGAATCTAAATACCAACTTTCACATCTGTAACATCTTCTGTTTTTGAGATATAGGTATTCTGTTGAAAAGTATTCACCCCCCATCTTTCACCCACCACGTGCGATTCTTGGAAATTGGTAAAACACGTGTTTTTTTTATTTTTCAAGAAAATTGTAAGTGCCAAATTTCACACCTGTAACATCTTTGGTTTTGGAAGTATAGGTATACTGATAAAAGTATTCAACCCCTCTTTTTTCCCCCTCCCACTAGATTTTTTTGAAAGTGATAAAATAGGTGTTTCATTTGTTTCTCAAGACGAATCTAAATACCAATTTTCACGTCTGTAACATCTTCTGTTTTTGAGATGTAGATATCCTGTTTAAAAGTATTCACCCCCTTTTTTTTACCCTCACCTTGGATTTTTGGAAAATTATAAAACACGTGTTTCTTCTAAAAACACATAGATTACAGGATCAGAAACAACATGGGTTTACCTCAGGGAGATCATGCCAAACTAATCTTATTGATTTTTTTGATTGGGTAACAAAAATAATAGACACAGGTGGTGCAGTAGACATTGCTTATTTAGATTTCAGTAAGGCTTTTGATACTGTTCCGCATAGAAGGCTTATCAATAAATTGCAATCTTTGAGCTTGGATTCCAATATTGTTGAATGGATTAGGCAGTGGCTGAGTGACAGGCAACAGAGGGTTGTGGTAAATGGAGTTTATTCTGCGCAAGGTCTTGTTACCAGTGGGGTACCTCAGGGGTCAGTATTTGGACCCATTCTCTTTAATATTTTTATTAGTGATATTGCAGAAGGTATTAATGGAAAAGTATGTCTTTTTGCTGATGACACAAAGATTTGCAACAGGGTTGACGTTCCTGGAGGGATCAGCCAAATGACAAATGATTTAGGTAAACTAAAAAAATGGTCGGAGCTGTGGCAATTGAGTTTTAACGTGGATAAGTGCAAGATAATGCACCTGGGACGTAAAAACCCAAGGGCTGAATATAGAATATTTGATACAGTCCTAACCTCAACATCTGAGGAAAGGGTGATATCCGGAAAATTCTGCCTCAGCTTGATGTGTGTCCGTAATCTTCTATTCTCTAACTAAACTATCTCTCCGTAACAAAATAACTCATGGTCGACCAGTGAGAAGGAAGTAACTGGAAATGATGACAAGACACAAAGTTTTCCTTCGCTTCGTTCTCCGTTGTATGTTTGGTTACATGTGCTTATATACATTTACATGACATTTCAATATCCTATCAGAGAGAAGTAACACGTACTAAAGTGCGTACAGCAGCATATTAAAAGTTACAATGCAGATTAACATAAAGATAAACATTTCTGCAGTTTCACAAGTTTTCCTAACGTTTCATTATTTAACAGGAATTAACATCTGTTTGCTTCTGGACTTTTTTACTCCCTATTTTCCTAACCTCCGCCCTTATCTTGGATGTGCTTTAACACATTTACACATGGCTGCAGATTTTTAGGCGAGATGCATTTCTGAACTGTCAGCTTGTTAATATAATGCTAATTAGAGCAAAGTTCATTTCAAGGCATATAAGCATTTTGTATTCCAATCAAATATTTTCATAGCAGGCTGATCATATTAGGTGCATTCCATCAAAGGGATTTAGGGGTTATTATTTCAGAGGATCTAAAGGTAAGTAGTCAATGTAATAGAGCAGCAGGAAATGCTAGCAGAATGCTCGGTTGTGTAGGGAGAGGTATTAGCAGTAGGAAAAGGGAAGTGCTCATGCCACTGTACAGAGCACTGGTGAGACCTCACTTGGAGTACTGTGTGCAGTACTGGAGACCGTATCTCCAGAAGGATATAGACATCTTAGAGAGAGTTCAGAGAAGGGCTACTAAAATGGTGTACGGCTTGAAGGAGAAAAGTTACCAGGAAAGGCTTAATGATCTTAACATGTACAGCTTGGAAAAAAGACGAGACAGAGGAGATATGATAGAAACATTTAAATACGTAAAGGGAATCCACAAGGTAGAGGAAGGGAGTATATTTAAAAGGAAACAAAGTAGCAAAACAAGAGGACATAGTTTTAGATTAGAGGGGCAAAGGTTTAAAAGTAACATCAGAAAGCATTATTTTACTGAGAGGGTGGTGGATACATGGAACAGCCTTCCAGTTGAATTTAAGCAAGCATGGGATAGGCATAAGACTATCCTAAACAAAAGATAAATCCAGGTAAAGTATCCATGTAATTGGGCAGACTAGATGGGCCGAAAGGTTCTTATCTGCCGACATTTTTCTATGTTTCTATGTGTCTATGTTTCTTTATTTTCAAAAGATTGTAATTACCAAACTTCACACCTGTAACATCTTGGTTTTTGAAATATAGATATACTGATAAAAGTATGCACACCCCTTTCCCTCGACCCCCCTTAAGCACCGCTGACGTACCCTGTACGTCCTGTCCACGGGTCTCCCTTAGACCCACGGACGTACAGGGTACGTCAGCGGTGCCTAATACCCCTCCCGCCCGATACTCACCTCCCTCGCTGGATCCCTCGGCGATCTGGCAGGGAGGAAGCCTGCCCATGTGACTTACATGGGCAGGCGAGGCTGATGACGTCGCCACGCTGCGTGGTGATGTCATCAGCAGGCGTCCCCATGCAAATCAATGGAGGGGAGGGGGTGCTCCTTAGGAGCCCTCTATCTCCCCAACCATTGAAGCTAGGGAGATTCTTTTTGCACCACTGAAAAGGGTCTCCTTTTTTCAGTGGTGTATGGCATTAACCATTTCACTGCCGAATCACGTTACGGTGCTAATTGGTGCCAAAACGGGATTCGAACCTGGAGGGGGGCTGACATCTTGGATGTCAGCCAAGACTCCAGGTCCCCCCCCACCCACTGACAACCTCACCATATGTGTGAGGATGTCAGTGGGCCAGTTAACCATCTAGCTGCCATGTAGAGATAAGGGGATCCTAAGGATCCCTTTATCTCCCAATCCATGGCAGCTAGATGGTCATATTTGACATCATTTGAAAGGCCTGATCATGAGCCTTTAAATAAAATAATAATAAAAAAATTAAATAAAATAAAAAAATGTTGTTTTTTTTAAAGTTTTTTTTGTCTGGGGGAGGTTTAATTAAATAGGACCTAGGCTGTCATTTCAAAATAATTAGCACAAAATGGTCAGAATGAGCGCAGTGCACATAGGTGAACTGGCTCAGCAGTGAAAGGGTTAAAAGGCAAAAACATGTAAAAATTGGGTATTTCTATTTTCGGGATAAAATTTTGAAACTATTTAGCTGGGGTCTTTATTGGTGGTTGTAGATTTTGGGGATTAAATTACGAAAAAGTGTGTTTTTACCATTTTTTCATCATATTTCATATTTTTTTTATAGTAAATTTTGGATATGATGGAAATAATGGTATTTCTAGAAAGTCCATTTAATGGCGGGAAAAAGGGTGTATAATATGTGTGGGTTGAATAAACGAGTAAGAGGAAAATTTGACCTAAACACTAACAGCGCAGAAACGTAAAAACAGCAGCGGTCATTAAAGGACGGATTTGTGTAAAACCGCCCAGTCACTAAGGGGTTAACTGTATTTTTTAGAAAATGGTAAAACGCTTGTTTGGTTTATTGCACGAAGATTGTAAATACCAGATTTCACCCCTGTAAAAAATCTATGGTTTTTGAAATATAGGTATAGTGATAAAAGTATTCAACCCCCATTTTTGCCCCCACAATGCATTTTTGGAAAATGGTAAAATATTTGTTTTTTATTGTTCAAGACAAATCTAAATGCCAATTTTCACATTTGAAACATCTTCTGTTTTTGAGATATAGGTATCCTGTTTAAAAGTATTCAGCCCCCCTTTTTTTCACCCCCCACTTGGGATTTTTGGAAAATGGTAAAACACCTGTTTTATTTTTCAAGGAGATTGTAAATACCAAATTTCACGTCTGTAACATCTTTGGTTTTTGAAATATAGGTATAATGATAAAAATATTCAGACCCCTTTCCCCCACCCCCCCAATTGGATTTGTGGAAAATGGAAAAACACATGTTTGCTTTTTCATGAACATTGTAAATACCAAATTTCACACCCGTAACATCTTTTTGGTCTTTGAAATATAAGTATAAGCGCTGCGGAATATGCTGGCGCTTTATAAATAAAGAATAATAATAATAATAATAATATACGGATAAAAGTATTTAACACCCATTTTTGCCCCACCAAGGAATATTCAGAACATTGTAAAATACAGGGTGAGCCAGTCAAACCTGCATTTTTGAAATGACTGTAAAAAATAAACGGATGGATATTTCAAAATTTTATTGTTACTATCTTAATGTACATTAAAAAGCATTTAAGAAACAACATTCACTGTTTAAAAATAACTCCAGTAAGATGGTGTCCTTCCCGATTGAGACATTCTTGTAGGCGATTTCTGAAACAGCCCATCGCATCACGGAGCATACGCTGAGGAATTCTCTCGATTTCCAACCGGATTCTCCTCTTGAGTTCCCCAAGCGTTGGAGGTCGTTGTTCAAAGACTTTACTCTTCAGGTACCCCCACAAGAAAAAAATCGCACACTGTGAGGTCGGGCGATCGGGGAGGCCAAGAAATTGCTCCATTTCGGGATATCACCCGATTTGGAAAAACATTGTTGAGAACATTCATGCTCACATGGGCTGTATGACTTGTGGCACCGTCTTGCTGGAATAAGGTTTCATTGTTCATTCCATGTTGACGAAGCTGAGGAATGAAGAACGAATGCAACATTTCCGAATAGCGTTGTGCATTCACAGTAACTGCTTGCTCCCTGTCATTTTCAAAAAAATACGGGCATATGATTCCCAATGAGGACATTGGAGTGGTGTTTGATGGAGTTGTTGAGGGTTTTCATCACTCCAATATCGGAAATTTTGTTTATTCACAAAACCGGAGAGATGGAAATGTGCCTCATCGCTCATCCACAGGTTGTGAACAAGGTCCTCGTCTTCATCAAACATGTCCAACAACGTTTGACAAAAACGCTGTTGAGCTGCAAAATCGTTTTCATTCATAGCCTGAACAACCTGAAGTTTGTATGGGTGATGGTGTAAATCTAACCTCAAGATTCTTTGGACGCTCGTGTTTGCCAAGCGCAGCACTCTGTCGACGCCCCGATCTCCGAGGGCTTCTTTCCACAGCAACTCTCACGCGGTCAATATTCGCGGGAGTTCGCACTGATCTTGCACTGCCACCTCTTCTGCTTCTCGTTTCACCAATTCCTTCAAAGTTTGTCACCCACAATTTGATTGAATTAACAGGCGGCACTGGCTTATTTCGATTAATTTGAAAATTCTTCCGGAAACGACGCTGAGCGGCTGCATAACTACCACTTTGGTAAAACGCTTTCACAGCGAATGAACATTGTTGTTTAGACCAGTGCTCCATGACGACTGAAATGCTTAGTTGTGGGGGACACAATGGTAACCTTGCTAACTCGCTCCGCCCACTTTCAAGGCTCTCCCGCCCTTTTCAAAAATGCAGGTTTGACTGGCTCACCCTGTACATGTTGTTTTATTTTTCTGTTAAATACAGATTTTAATGTCTGTAACATTTTCTGTTTTTAAGATATAGGTAACCTGTTTAAAATATTAAAAATATTCAAACCCCTTTTTTTACCCCCCCACTTTAATTTTTTAAAAACGGTAAAATACGTGTTATTTTTATTTTTCAAGACGAATCTAAATAACAAATTTACACATCTGTAACATCTTCTGTTTTTGAGCTTTAGGTATCCTGTTTAAAATATTCAACCCCCTTTATCACCCCCTTATAGGTGTATTTTCCAAAAATCCTTCCTTAGTGGGCGCCTACATCATAAAAGCAGTGCACCTTCAAAATTTCACGTTTCTAGGTTAAACGGTTTCAGCTGGGCGTTGATGACGAGTCAGTCAGTCAGTACTTTTGCGTTTATATATATAGCTTGTGCTCATGTAACAATCCATTCCATTCATACATTTTACATTTACTTTAACCACTTGAATGCTAAGGACGCGCTCAGCGCGTCCTCAGCATTCCCGCTGGTATGCGGAGGACGCGCTGAGCGCGTCCTCGCATCGGGGTCAGCGTTCGGCCGGGTTCCGGCCGATCGCTGGCCCCTCCGGTGGGGGCTGACATCCTGGATGTCAGCCCGGCATCCGGACCAGCAGCCGCCAACATTAGGTGTCATCGCGGGGGCGCGATGACACCTAATTCAGGCGCCCCCCCCGCATGTGCGGAGGAGGCGCCTGAAAGGGAGGGGGGGGAGATCCTTCGGACCTCTCTCCCTCCCGATCGGCGGCTCACAGGGGCTTAACCCAGGCATCATTTGGAAGGGCACAGCCTGCCCTTCCAAATGATGCCTGGCATTAACCCCTGGGGAGCTGGATCGCGAATCGGCGCTGAAAAGCGCCGGTTCGCGATCCTTCCCGGGAGCTGGCCGACATCTTGGATGTCGGCAAGCTTCCGGGAACTCCCCCAAAGGACTGGCGTCATCGTGCGTAGCACGATGACGCCAGTCCTACAGTTAACCCCTAACTGCCACCAAGTGTGGAGATAGGGAGTTCCAATGAACTCCCTATCTCCCGATCTGTGGCAGTTAGGGTTAAATTTTGGTATCGTTGGATCGGCCAGAGCATGGCCGTTCCAACGATACCAAACATGAAAGTTAAAAATTTTGTAAAAAAAAAAAAAAAAAAGAAAAAAAAAAAAAAAAAAAAGAAAAAAAAAAAAAATAAACACTTTTTTTTATTTTTTTTGGTTTGTTAGTGTAGCAATATTGTTCCCATTTCAATTATAATGTGAACAATGATGCTGCACTAACGATTTTTGTATGCGGTGCGTTTGTTAAAAATAGTGTCATTTTCCCCAAAAAAAAATGTAACGAGACCCCATCTCTAATTTTTTTAACAAGCGCACCCCATACAAAATATAACCGCAATTGCTCGCATGTTAAAATGTGAAAAAAAAAACACTTTACACATTGTAAATTATTGAAAATACATATTTTATTTGCATTTTTTGTTATAATATACAGACATGACATAACGTATACATATAATAATGACATATTATGAATCTACCGAGTCTGACGGAAAGAACGATATATAATATGTCGGTGTCATATACTAAAATAAGCCTTAAAAACACGTTTAAACATGATGCGCAAAACAGGTAAAAAATTACCTCAGCACAGGGGCGGGAAAAGCCTCAGCAGCGAAAGGGTTAATAAAGTTATTATACATTAATTGTGCTCATGTAACAATCCATTCCATTCATACATTTTACATTTACTTTAATAAAGTTATTATACATTAATTGTGCTCATGTAACAATCCATTCCATTCATACATTTTACATTTACTTTGATAAAGTTATTATACATTAATTGTGTTCATGTAACAATCCATTTCATTCATACATTTACTTTAATAAAGTTATTATTAGGGATGCACCGATACCACCGATACCAAGTACCGATACTTTTATTTCATGTCATGTGACCGCTTTTCAATAAGAACAGACCTCATATAAAAATGCCCCCAGCTCACATGTATATATCCTCCCGAGATATATACAGAATAACCCCAGCTCACATGTACCTTGCCCCCAGCTCACATGTAGCTTGCCCCCAGCTCACATGTAGCTTGCCCCCAGCTCACATGGCGATTGCCCACAGCTCACATGTAGCTTTCCCCCAGCTCACATGTAGCTTGCCCACAGCTCTCATGGATATTGCCCCCAGCACTCATGGATTTGCTCCCAGCACTCATGGATTTGCCCCCAACTCTCTTGGAATTGCCCCAGCACTCATGGATATTGCCCCATCTCTCATGAATATGTCCCAGCTCACATGGATTTGCCCTCAGCTCTCATGGATATGCCCCAGCTCACATGGATTTGCCCCCAGCACTCATGGATTTGCCCAAGTATTCGTGCAAATGGCAGTATTGGCACCGATACCGATACTAGTATCGGTATCGGTGCATCCCTAATAATAACTTTATTAAACTAAATGTAAATTGTATGAATGGAATGGATTGTTACATGAGCACAATTAATGGATAATAACTTTATCAAAGTAAATCTAAAATGTATGATTGGTGTGCTTCGACAGAAGGGCCAACGGGTTTATGGTCTCTCATGTCAAGGGGAGAGAGAGAATACTCCTACCAACATTAGTTGAATGTGACCAGATACCAGAAGAAAGGGAAGAGATTCCTACTCCAGAGGCTGCATATCACCATCCGCACTTAAGGCATCTTGTAGAGGAGATTCCAGTAATGGACATGAATGCTGAAATCTTGGTCCTGCTAGGAAGAGACATTCTCACAGTACATAAAGTACGCGAACAGTGCAACGGACCTGACGATGCCCCTTATGCACAAAGAATTGACCTGGGATGGGTAATAGTGGGCAATGTATGCTTGGATAAAATGCACACGTCATCTGAGAGCCACTCCTTCAAAACTCACATGTTAGGAAACGGACGTGTATCCCACTTCAAACCGTGTCATCACCATTATGACGTAAAGGAGAAGCCTCTTGACATCATCTGCGTGTCCAACGTCACTCCTATCCTCTGTGATGACAACCTAGGTACCACAGTGTTTTGTACTACAAGTGATGACAACCAAGCAGTCTTATCAGTTGAAGACAGAGAATTTATCAAAGTAATGGACAAAGAATTCTTCAAGGATGAGTCTAACAGCTGGGTAGCACCATTGCCTCTTCGTGCTGCAAGGGTCAAACTCCAAAACAATCGTGAACAGGCTTTATCCAGAGTCAAGTCACTACAAGGAACACTAAAGAACAGACCTGAAATGAAGGACCATTTCATCGCCTTTATGAAAAGGATCTTTGACAATAATCACGCTGAACCAGCTCCACCTCTTCGAGAACATGAGGAGTGCTGGTACCTGCCTTTCTTCGAAGTGTATCATCCACGTAAGCCAAAACAAATCAGGGTAGTATTTGACTCCAGTGCCAAGCACCAAGGCATATCCCTGAACGATGTTCTTCTCATTGGTCCTAACCTGACCAACAACCTCGTAGGTGTACTCAAGAGGTTCGGAAGGCTGCCAGTCACCACACGCTGCTACACTTCAGCTTCGCTTGCTACAAGTCAGAGAAAGGAACTTCACATCTTCTCAGATGCATCGTCTGATGCCATAGCAGCTGTTGCCTACCACAAGGTCCGGAATTCCTGCTGGATCATCCAGAAGAAACAACAGCTGACATCTTTGGTCTTTAAAATCCTGACAAAGATCAAGATATTCGTCCTGAAGCCAAAACACGTCACCAGAACTGCACAAAGACTCGTCTTGGGCTGTCAACGCTTTGAACGTTTCTCCATCGCGAGAAGCATCTGCCATAATCAATTCTAGACCACTTGTTCCAGTGTCTACAGATCCAGAGAACCCAACCATTCTTACTCCAGCTACTCTTCTTACCCAGAAACTCGGGACTGTTCCTGTTCCACCTGGAAACTTTAAAGCAGGAAAAATGTGCTACGACCAGTGGAAGTGAGTACAACACCTTTGCCAACTGCTTCTGGAATCGTTGGAAGATGGAGTATCTTTCCACTATGCAAGGACGCAGGAAATGGCAACGCCTGAACCCGAACGTTCAAGTTGGAGATCTCGTTCTCCTCAAGGACCAGCAAGCCGAAAGGATAGAGTGGCCTATGGGACTTATTAAAAAGAGCATCTCTAGCGATGATGGTAAGGTACGTAAGGTGGAGGTGAAGGTCGCAAGACAAGGAACTGTAAAGACTTTTATCAGACCAATCACGGAACTTATTTTGCTCTTACCGCTTGGAGACTGATCTTACTTAGGTCTTCAAGACATCTAGCAAATTACACTGTCGTTATTTGCGCTTGCCTAACTACCGTTATGATGTTTATATATAGTGACATTTTCAATGCCAGACGGGGAGTGTGCTGTTACAGTTATATTCATTTAGATGGGGATTTATACTGTATAGATAGTCCTTATGCTGCCACCTAGTGGTCTTTCTGTATTGTACATGCTTTCTCTTTTTCCCTCGCTTTATGATGATGCACTTCCTGTGTGTGTGAAGTTCCACCCTTTTTTCTGAGTAAGAGCTGTAGCACGGTGCAGCTAACTAGCAACACATGTCTATTCATCTGCATGTTAAGGACAGCATAATCTTTTTGACCGCATAAAACCTATCATTCCATTATCTGCTGTATCCTGTGATCTGCTGTAACCTGATGTACGGAATAAAGCAAGTCGTGAAAAGAAACAGTGTTTTGGTGAGTTCAGCTATCTGATAAGGATTGTCCTCGGTTATTGCATCTACTTATACAGGCCAGACATAGAGGTCTCTGCAAGGGATAAATTGCTATACAACGATCAGAGTCAGAATAAATGGAATGGATTGTTACATGAGCACAATTAATGTATAATAACTTTATTATAGTAAATGTAAAATGTATGAATGGAATGGATTGTTACATTGAACACAATTAGTGTATAATAACTTTATTATAGTAAATGTAAAATGTATGAATGGAATGGATTGTTACATGAACACAATTAATGTATAATAACGTTATTAAAGTAAATGTAAAATGTATGAATGGAATGGATTGTTACATGAGCACAATTAATGTATAATAACTTTATTAAAGTAAATGTAAAATGTATGAATGGAATGGATTGTTACATGAGCACAATTAATGTATAATAACTTTATTAAAGTAAATGTAAAATGTATGAATGGAATGGATTGTTACATGAGCACAATTAATGTATAATAACTTTATTAAAGTAAATGTAAAATATATGAATGGAATGGATTGTTACATGAGCACAATTAATGTATAATAACTTTATTAAAGTAAATGTAAAATGTGTGAATGGAATGGATTTCTACATGAGCACAATTAATGTATGTGGTACGATACTGCTGTTTGCACGATACATCCCGCCAATACCGGAAGGCGGTGCTGGGCCGGCTTGCATGAAAATCACGCGACCAGTGTTCCCCTCTGGCACGCTGCATACTCACCCATCCTGGAGGTCCGGTCGCATGGCAGTGATGCGTTCACACAGCCACTGGGCGCTCCTGTGGCGCTGCCTCTCAGTTGGAGGCATCGTCACAGATCTGCCTGGCAGCCACGTGATTGCATCGCTGCCATGTGACCGTACCTTCAGGATAGGTGAGTATGCGACGCGCCGGAGGGGAATGCTGACCGTGTGCTTTTCATGCACGTGGCCCGCTTCCACAGCGTTTGAGCTGGGGCAATTTCCATGTGAGCTGGGGCAAATCCATGAGTGCTGGGGCAAATCCATGAGAGCTAGGGGAAAATCCCTGAGTGCTGGGGGCATGTCCATGAGAGCTGGGGGCAAATCCATGTGAGCTGTGGGCAAATCCATGTGAGCTAGGGCATATCCATGAGAGCTGGGGGCAAATCCATGTAAGCTAAGGGAAATATCCCTGAGTGCTGGGGCAATATCCATGAGTGCTGGGGCAAATCCATGAGAGCTGGGGGCAAAACCATGAGAGCTGGGGGCAAAACCATGAGAGCTGGGGGCAAATCCATGAGTGCTGGGGGCAAATCCATGAGAGCTGGGGGCAAATCCATGAGAGCTGGGGCAAATCCATGAGTGCTGGGGCAAATCCACACGAGCTGGGGCAATATCCATGAGAGCTAGGGCATATACATGAGAGCTTGGGGCAATATCCATGAGAGCTGTGGGAAATCACCATGTGAGCTGGGGGCAAGCTACATGTGAGCTGGGGGCAAGGTACATGTGAGCTGGGGGTATTCTGTATATATATATCTCGGGGGGATATATACATGTGAGCTGGGGGCATTTTTATATGAGGTCTGTTCTTATTGAAAAGCGGTCACATGACATAAAATAAAAGTATCGGTACTCGGTATCGGTGAGTACTTTTAAAAAGTATCGGTACTCATATTCGGTCTTAAAAAGTGGTATCGGTGCATCCCTAGTTATTATACATTAATTGTGCTCATGTAACAATCCATTCCATTTATACATTTTACATTTACTTTGTTAAATAAAGTTATTATACATTAATTGTGCAAGTGTAACAATTCATTTCATTCATACATTTTACATTAAAAAAGTTATTATACATTAATTGTGCAATAAAAATATTCAGTTGTTCTGCACAGTGCAAAGGCAAGGGTGCACTCCCTAATAAGAGGCTTCCCAAAAACCTCTCACAATCAGAAAAACAAACAAATAAGGATGCACTCCAATTGAAAAAAGTGCAATTTATTAATGCAAAATACCATAATAAAATATGACACTGTATATATACAGTATTGCAGAAAGCTCAAAATAATCAATACATAAGCCAAAAAAACTTAACCCATACTAGTAATCATATCATAATATATACAATACAATAGGGGATAGAGTTAATTCATAAATCTGTCATATCAAACATATTATTTTTGATGTAACCATATAAAGATACATATCTCTAAAATGAATGGTTTATGAATTAATTCTATTGTTCTTGATGCAACTATACGAAGATACATATGTTTAATATGAATGGCTTATGAATTTTATTTCTTTTGTTGTAATTATACAACAATATATATGTTAGATATTAGACATGTGCACAGCACAAAATTTCGTTTTGAACTAATGGATTAGTCCTAAAATGCAATTTATTTAGTTGCTAAAGAAATTCGTTTTCAGTTCTTTAGTATGAAAACTAATTTCGTTCATCCGAAAACCAGTGGATACAATTACTATTGTAGTGGTGGCTCCTCAGAGGGCTGAGATCGCTGCTTGTTACAGTATCTCTCACTCTCAGCACAATGTGGGCCATATTACATAGTTGGTGCTAACTTAACCAGAGCTGTTGTAAACTTCCCAGAGCCATTATAGCCTATGGAGGTTTTCAGTTTACAACAGCTCTGGTTAAGTTAGCACCAACATTGTAATACTGCCCCATGTCAGGCAAAGCTGTTACAATAACTGACTGCTGCTTATCACCGCGCTCAGAGTTTCTGTAAAACTAGTAAATAATATTTTTATATATAAGAGGTTAGAACAATATTATTTCCTTGTTTTACTGAAACTCTGAGCGCTGTTACAGTCAGTTACTGTAACAACTGAGCCTGATACATTGTACTGAGAGATAATGTAACAAGCAGCCGATCTCAGCGCTCACAGCCACTGGATTTAAAGGGCTAAAAAAAAAAGGCTCCTCTCTGTATAATGTTTAGAACATCCTCCTGCATTAATTAATACCCCTCTTTGTATAATGTAGATAACATCCTCCTGCATTAATGTCCCTCTCTGTATAGAATATTCTCCTCAATTTATACCTTTCTCTGTATAATGTATATAACATCCTCCTGCATTAATACCCTCTCTGTATAATGTATAGAACATACTCCTGCATTAATTAATGCCACTCTCTGTATAGAACATCCTACTGCATTGGCATGTGGAGGGTGCAGAACTTCGGATGTTGCGATGTTGCGATCTTCATTGCTGGTCTCCTTCACTCATCAATGTAATATCACAAAAAGGATTTAAACTAAAATGTAGTGCATTTTATTTTAGTTTCTTTCGTTTTTTGTACTGAGCAGTTTCGTTTCTCTTGAGTAATACTAAAACTAAATTATCCCAAAATTCGGACTAAATCGTTTTAGTACTAAAACGAATGCACATGTCTATTAGATATGACGGATTTATGAATTAACTCTATCCCCTTTGTAACTATTATGAGTATTGTTCATCCAGATGGTTTGAGACATGAGGTTGATTGATATCTCTATATTGTTTGGCTTTTTGAACTGCATTTGATTTGATAACTTTTCACGGCTGATTAGAGCCGGTCATCTTCACGCCTGTTTAAATCCTACATACTACCCCTTTTTTTCAGATGTCTATAGTGCATGCGCCGTTCGGACGCATGCACGTAGCATCCTTGTCGACGCTGGTCTCTCGTGATTCTTTTTTCACGTGACTAATTTAGAACAGTGTGTGTACCCTGCTCCCTTCAGGATTGGTTCTTCTGGGGAACTTATGATATATACAGTTGTGTTCAAAATTATTCAACCCCCACTGAAATTGAGTGTTTTGGCCAGTTTGACATTGATTTTGATCATTCAGTCATCTTGCTTACAATTAAATCAAAGAGGCACGTGTAGGTCAGACAAATATAACATAACATTTATAATGAAATAACCACAAATGTCTTTTCTGTGCTCACATCATTATCAGTTTTATTCAACCCCCAGTGACATTCAATCTTAGTACTTAGTACAACATCCTTTTACAGTTATAACAGCTTTTAAACGTGAAGCATAGCTTGACACAAGTGTCTTGCAGTGATCTACGGGTATCTTCGCCCATTCGTCATGGGCAAAAGCCTCCAGTTCAGTCACATTCTTAGGCTTGCGCACTGCAACTGCATTCTTTAAGTCCCACCAGAGGTTCTCAATCGGATTTAAGTCAGGTGACTGCGATGGCCACTCCAAAATGTTCCAGCCTTTAATCTGCAACCATGCTCTAGTAGACTTGGAGGTATGCTTGGGATCATTGTCCTGTTTAAAGGTCCAACGTCTCCCAAGCCTCAGGTTTGTGACGGACTGCATCACATTGTCATCCAATATCTCCTGGTACTGAAGAAAATTCATGGTACCTTGCACACGCTGAAGCTTCCCTGTACCTGCAGAAGCAAAACAGCCCCAAAGCATGATTGACCCCCCGCCATGCTTCACAGTAGGCAAGGTGTTCTTTTCTTCATAGGCCTTGTTCTTCCTCCTCCAAACATAGCGTTGATCCATGGGCCCAAACAGTTCTAATTTTGTTTCATCAGTCCACAGAACACTATCCCAAAACTTCTGTGGTTTGTCCACATGACTTTTGGCATACAGAAGTCGACTCTTCTTATTCTTTGGAGACAGCAAGGGGGTGCGCCTGGGAGTTCTGGCATGGAGGCCTTCATTACGCAGTGTGTGCCGTATTGTCTGAGCTGAAACTTCAGTACCCAAATCTGACAAATCTTTTCTCAGTTCCTCAGCAGTCACACGGGGACTTTTCTCCACTCTACGCTTCAGGTAGCACACAGCAGTCGAAGTCAGCATCTTCTTTCTGCAACGACCAGGTAGCATTTCAACAGTACCCTTTGCCTTGAATTTGAGAATGATGCTTCCTATGGTCTCTCTTGGTATGTTTAAAATCTTTGCAATCTTCTTATAGCCATTGCCCTTCCTGTGAAGAATAATCACCTCTTCTCTTCTCTTCCTGGACCATTCTCTTGACTTCACCATGTTTGTAACCACACCAGTAAATGTCTAGAAGGAGCTGAGTATCACAGTCATTTTAAAGCTGCCTAATTGGTGCTTATTATGCTTTATTGCTGCTCCGTGACATCCACAGGTGTTTTCAATACCTGATTGAAAACACTTGAATGAACCTCTGTTCTTCAGAGTGGTAGTCTTTAAGGGGTTGAATAATTGTGTCAATGAAGAATTCACAAAAGAAACATTTACTACTGTATTACAAAACCAATTGATGTCATTTTAGTTGCATATGGTTCTTTAAAACGTCCTAGTAGGATTTCATTCAGAATACATTTACAAATGTACACTAAATTCCCTAAAACCCTTTACAGCATTGGGGGTTGAATAATTTTGAACACAACTGTATATACTAGGGATGAGCCGAACACCCCCGAGTTCGGCTCGCATTCGAACTCGAACTATTCAAAAGTTCGAATTCGAACACGAACTCAATACAAGTCAATGGGACTCAATATTAGATTTTCAGAGTGCCCTCCAAGAGAGCATATATGCTAGATATTTGCCATAAAAGGTGTATGGGGGTCCGGGTAGTGCCCTGGGGGACAGGAAACAAGGACAAAAAGTGAGTTTTCCATGAAATAAGGGTTAAAAATAAGAACGAAAAATTCCTACAAATATCGTGCCTAGGAGGTCCCCATAACCTGCCCGTGAAGTGGCGGGTTTCTAGGATTTATAGAAACATTTAAAAACAGAAAAATGACATTTCAAATAACGGTAAATGCTTTTCCTTTAATCTATTCATAAACAACTGCTTGGGGCGGCAGCCTGTATGAAAAGACATTTTAGGACGCGCAGAAAAAGTTTAGTGATTTTTTGGCTTAATTATGGTGAAACTTATGCAGGCTTTGGATGAAAGAAACAATAGGTGCTTTAAAATTGGGCCTTTAGCGTCGGCAACAGTGCCATCACACAGTAACCCCTCTGAGGATATGAATATGGTACAGTCGTCAGTGGCAGTGTACCCAGATATTGTGCTTTTGGTGCCAGGCCTGCAAGTGCCATCATAAAGTAACCCCTCTGTGGCATTGTGGAAGAGTGCAGGGGTGGATCATGCGGTCCTATATTAAAAAAATATGAATCTGTTAAAGGCATCAGTGCAGCCAAATATTGTGCCTTTCATGGCAGCAAGTGCCTTCATACCATAACCCTTTTGTGGTATTGTGGAAGAGTTCAGTGCTGGAGGTTTTGAGAATGCAGAAGACATCCCCGATCTATTCCGTTACGTCAGCATCAGGGGATTGATAGCTGCTGATCCAGGACTGATTCATTTTTATAAATGTCATCCGGTCTACAGAGTCGGTGGACAGACGCACTCTTTTGTCTGTGACAAAACCTCCAGCGGCACTAAACGTCCTTTCAGAAAGCACGCTGGATGAAGGGCAACCTAAAAGCTGCATAGCATATTGGCGAAGTTTTGGCCAGTGATCCAATCTCAACACCCAGTAAGCCAGTGGATCATCTGCTGGAAAGGTATCCAGGTCTACTCTTCCCCAATAGGTAGTCCTGCACCATATGGTTAAGATGCTGGCAATGGGTGCCTACATTTGACGTCCCTGGGCGTCGTGGACTAAAATAATTTAAAAAGGCATCAGTCAAGCAGCCCTGGCCTTCACCACTATTCCACTGATCATCCGCAGCCTCAGAAGCACATGTGTCATCACTAGGTAACCTACCAGTGCCTGGAAAGGTGTTACACAAGTGTGGCTTTAGAGCGTCCTCAAGTTTTTTCATCCTGTGCTCCCTCTGTGTGGGCAGGATGAGCTCTGCAACTTTACCCTTGTATCATGGATCAAGAAGGGTTGCCAACTAGTAATGATCCCTCTCCTTGATAACACGAATCCTGGGGTCCTTTAGCAGGCTTTGCATAATAAGGGAGCCCATGTAGCGTAGGTTGGTGGTGGTATTAGCTTCCGAGTCTTCCTGGTCAGTGAGGAGGATGACCCCATAGTGCACTTCCTCCTCCCAGCCACGTACTAGTCCTTGTGTCTGGGCACACAAAACCCTCCCTTGAGGATCCCCACCTTCAATGCCCCCACTACTTAAATATTCCTCCTCCTCTCCTCCTCCCTTCTGATCTGAGGAGGACCCGCTGGAATGCTGTCTGCGGAAAGACTGGGCCCTTCCAGAGCTAGGGAAGGCCCTTCTTCCTCCCGCTGCTCTGCCTAGAGCCACATCTATAATTCCCCGCAGAGTGTGCTCTAGCAGGAACACTAAAGGAATTGTGTCACACTGATGCATGCACTGTCCCTGCTCACCATCCTCATTGCCTCCTCAAATGGTGACAGTACAGTGCATGCATCCTTGATCATCAGCCACTGCGGGGGGGGGGGGAAACAAGTTGACCTGAACCTGTCCTTGTGCCATACTCACACAGGTACTCGTTGATGGCCCTCTGCAGCATTGCTAATGTTGAGTTCTACCTGGTGGGCATGTCACAGATCAGACGGTTTGTGGGAAGGTTGAATTCTCTGTAAATTTCTCCCAGGCGAACACTTGCTGGGAATGACCGTCTGAAGTGGCTGCAGACTTTTCTGGCCTGGCTGAGAAGCTCTGCCAGCCCTGGGTACTTGGTTAGGAAACGCTGTACCACCAGATTTAGTACGTGTGCTAGGCATGGTACATGTGTCAACTTACCCTGGCGTAGGGCGGAGAGAAGGTTGCTGCCATTATCAAAGATGACTAGTCCCAGCTGAAGCTGGCGTGGTGTTAACCATCTCTGCACCTGCCCCTGCAGAGCTGACAGATTTTCTGGCCCGGTGTGGCTCCTGTCCCCTAAACAAACCAGCTCAAGCACAGTATGGCATCTTTTTGCTTGAGCCATTGCGTAGCCCCTGTCAGGCATCGGTTTAACTGCAACTTCACCAGAGACAACAGAAGGAGGAGGAGGAGGAGGAGGAAGAGGGAGAGGTGGTGGTGGAGCAGACAGACCTCATGCAAGCAGCTTTCTGGAGGCGTGGTGGATGAACAAGCTCCAGCACAGAGCCCCGTCTTGGATCCCTCCTTGCTGCAATCAGTTACCCAGTGTGCCGTGAAGGAAATGTAACGACCCTGTCCATGCTTACTGGACCATGTGTCTAAAAGTCACAAGCACCTTGCTGCTGACTGCCTTTCCCAATGACTCCATAACATTGTCTTCCACGTGCTGGTATAGTGCTGGAATGCCCTTCCGTGAAAAGTAA